>BLBF01000033.1:27952252-27972035 GCA_015471245.1 Laticauda colubrina
GGCAAACGGAGCTAGAATAACTCTTTGAACAGACCAAAGCAGTTTCTCAATCGCTGAGCATCTATTTTACAAGAATCTCACCAGACTGACTGTCCTCCCTTGGAAAATGGTAGATAACAGCTTCACTAATCCAGCCCATGTCATTTCCTCCCACAGAGGGTCTTTGTGCTGGAACCCCTCTTTACTCCTCCCTCTCCTTTGATTGCTGACTCCACCCTGCCACCACTGGTCCAGAATTAAATTAGTGGTCAGATAGTCTTTTAAATAATGTTTTCAATATATGGGTATTCCTGTATGGTTTTGTTTTAAGATGTGCTTAACTAAGTGGCCCTGCCATCTGACCTTGGCTGATCTGGAAGAGCTAAGCAGGGTGAGGTTTAGAAGGAAGATCACTAGGAAATGCTGAGGCTGTAGGCTATATTGAAAAGTTGAAAATAAACATTTTTTTAAAAAAATGGGAATAAGAAGAAAGGCAAAATTATCCCATGACATGATCATAAGACATGATCTGTAGTCACTAGAAGTAGAATTCAGCTCAAATAAGATGTTCTCTCTTACCAGAGGAATGTGGTTCATTGTTGACTTATTTATTTTTACTGAACTTTTCTTTTTATTGGTCTGCCCTGAACTCCTTTGGGATCAAGAACAAGAAATAAAATTCAATAAAGTTGCAGGTTTGATGGATGGGACTGTGATGTTCCTTTTCTCTTGGTTTTTAAAGCTGTTTTCCAGCTGTTTTAAACCTTAATCCTCTCCTTCCTTTCCCAGAATGCACTGATCTTTAGCTCCTTGTACACAAAGGAGAGCCCTGTACACAAAGGAGAGCCTTTGTAGCCCTGAGAGCTACAAAGGAAAAAAGCAATTGGGATACAGAGCCTATGAGCAACTTTGCAGCCAGTTTACTCACTTCAGCACTTTGCTCCTTTTAAAGGTTTATCATACATTTTCTCAGTCGGTTGGCTTCAGAAAGTGGCATGATAGAACCTGAGTGAGTGCATTCTTTTCTCAAGTTGAACATCCAGATACAGCAGGAAAGGAGGTTTCTTACATGAGAAAGAAGGAGGCTGGTAGGGGTTAGGTTAGGGTTAAAGGACTTGGCTAGAAACCAGGACACTGTGAGTTCAAAGGCATGAAAGTCAGCTGGGTGACTTTAGGCCGGTCACTCTTCCTCAGCCCAACTCACCTCACAGGGTTGTGTTTGTGGGAAAAATAGGAGGAGTATTACATATGCTCACTGCCTTGGGTTATTTGTAATAATAAAGCAGGATATAAATAATAAAATAAAATAAAAAATAGATACCAGTAAAGGAGACTATCTGTAATTCATGGCTGAAATGAGAGGGTCCTGACTAGCGCTAATGATGTTATCTAGTTTGGGTAGTCAAACATCTGCAAGAAAACAAGCAAGCTCAGAGAGCACCAAGGATCCCCCTAAAATTATATATATTCACTGCCTTGAGTTATTTATAAAAATAGTAAAGGCGGTATCAGGTAAATTAGGCAGAAAAACTAGATGGAAAAGAGCAACATGATTTTGGAATGGTTTCTTGGCACCTTGTAATTGAGGATGCCATGACATAATAAGCAATGTAAGTGAATTTACAGATTTCGTTACTGGATCCTGTTGATTTCAGAAGGAAATCAGACTTGAAAATTCACCCCAAAGCACAGATGGTCCTTAGCTTAAAACCACAACTGAGCCCAAAATTTCTATTGCTGAGTGAAACATTTGTTAAGTGAGTTCTGTCCCATTTTACAATCTTTCTTGCCAAAGTTCTTAAGTGAATCACTGCAGTTGTTAAGTTAGTAACATGGCTTTTAAATGTACCTGGCTTCTCAATTGACTTTGCTTGTCAGAAGGTCAGAAAAGCTGATCACATGACTCTAGGACATAGCAACCATCATAAATATATATAAATACAGTTGCCAAGCATCCGAATTTTGATCATGTGACCATGGGGATGTTGCAACAATTGTTAAACTGTGAAAAAAGACCATAAGTCACTTTTTTCAATGCCGTTGTACCTTTGAACATTCATTAAACAAATAGTTGTAAATCAAGGACTATTTGTATGACTTCACATATTTGACAACCCTCAAACCACCCTTCCAAATTTTAAGGACAGCCTTGGCCAGTGAAAAGTTGCCTGCTTCTCCTGATAATTTGGTTTGTTTTGGCTAATCATGATATGTTCATCAAACTGTTCCGTTTGGAAATAAGGTGTGCAAGACCGGGTTCCAACAAACAGCTCTTTTATTAAACAGTTAATCAACTGGTAACGGAACATTTGCCCAAACCGCGGCAGCCCTTCTTATAGCGGCTTGCTCGCGGGTTGTGGCCAATGACAGTAGTTCAAGTGTTCCCACCATCTAGTGGGCCAATCGGAATGGCTTCCAAGTAACCAATCTGAGAGCGGCCTTCTTGGCCAATCAGTTTAAGGTATTTGGAGGTATACCAAGAAACTCCCCTTGGTTTCGTCCAACGTTTGTCACATAGTCACGCAGGTAGGTGGGGCTTTTTCGAGTCCTGGTTGACCTGCGCAGCTCAGTCTCAGTATGGTCCTCAAGCGGTTTGGACGGGAACGCTTTCTCTCTGTGTCTTCTCCATGGAACCTCCTGGAAGGGTGAGTCAGCCTTGCCGCTCCCGCCTGAGTTTCTCGGGCTGGTTGAGGTGGCTCCGCCGCTCCCTCCTGGTTTGTCCGGGCTGGTCGAGCTGGCCTGGCTGTCTCCTTCCAGGAAGGCCTCGCTTCGTTCTCCTGCTCCCGGACTTTTTCTCTGGAGGTCATCTAATTGTGAGTGCTCTTTTTGTTTTATTTGGGTTTCTTTGTGTCGTGATTGTTGTCGTGTTATTGGAGGTTCGTCTCTCCCTTTTTTATTATTTTGTGTTTCCCCCCCTCCTCAGTTGTTTTTGGTTCATTTATTTTCGGCATCGTTGTGGTGTTCCATTCTAGTGTTTGAGAGCAAAGCTGGTTGATGTGCCGCTTCCATGCTTTTCCATCGTCTAACACAAGTCAGTAAGACCGGGGGCCTGTGATTTGGGTAATTGTGGCTGGGAGCCATAACGGGTCCCTGGTAAGGTTTTTAGCGTAAATCAGATTGCCTATTTCAAATGAGCGATATCTACTGGAGGAGTCAGGGGGTTTGTCCCAGGTATAGGTGGGGTACAGTCTATCGAGGTAGGAGCGCAACTTCCTACTCATGAGGAGTTCTGCTGGGCTCTTGTTAGTGGGTGTGCTAGGGGTGATATGTTGCATGGTTAACAATCTGTTAAGTTTATCTTGTAGGTCCCCCGTGTCCATTTTTTATAGGCCCTCCTTAGTATAATGAACCATGCGTTCAGCCCATCCATTTGAAGCCAGATGAGCTGGCGCTGTCAGGGCATGTCGGATGCCCTGTGCAGCCAAGTACTGTTCGAACGCCAGAGCGGTAAACTGGGGCCCATTGTCCAAGACTATAACATCAGGCAGTCCATTCATGGCGAAAAGTTTGTTTAACTGTTTCATGACTGCCTTGGTGGTAGTGGATGCCATAAGTATGACTTCCAACCAGTTCAAGTAGGCGTCCACGATTATCAAATTGGTGTTCCCTTTCGTCGGCCCTGCAAAGTCAATATGCAGTCTTGACTATGGGCCTCTGGGAGTTTCCCATTCCATGACTGGTGCCAGTGGGGGTGTAGGCCTTGATTTTTGGCAGTCATGGCATGTGGCCACCCAACGTTCAATATCCTTGTCCAGCCCTGGCCACCAGACGTAACTCCTGGCCAAGGCATTCATCTTAACTATGCCTGGGTGCCCCTCGTGCAACATGCACAACACTTCTTTCTGTAATTTTTCTGGGATTACCATGTTGTCCCCCCACAACATAAAGCCTTTTTCAATAGACAGTTCAGTCTGTCAGCTGCGAAAAAGTTTAAAAGTCTCTCTTTTGTTTTCATCCAGCCAGCCCTTACCTACCCAATGCAGAATGTGAGCTGTCAGCGGGTCTTTCGTGCTAGCTTTAGCGATGTCTGCTGCGGTTAGTGGCAGATTCGGCCATGTCTTGATTTGGAGAGTGGAGACGGTGGGAGCTGGGTCATCTTCCATGATGGGCAGCGGGGAATGGCTCAAGGCATCTACATGGGTGATGGTCTTTCCTGGGCGATGGATGAGCGTGTAGTTGTATGCAGCGAGGAATTCTGACCACCTTGTCATTCTTGGCGACAGAATGTTCGGGGTTGGTTTGTTTCCCGCTAGGATCCCAAGCAGAGGTTTGTGGTCAGTGATGATCGAAAAAGTCCTACCATAAAGGTACTCATGGAATCTTTTGACAGCGGCTATGATTGTGAGGACTTCTCGATCGAGTTGGCTGTAATTTCTCTCCAATTTTGACAGCATTTTGGAATAGAAGGCGACTGGTGCCTCTCTGCCATCTGGCAGCTTGTGGCTCAGGATGGTGCCGATTCCGAAAGGCGATGCATCACAAGTGACCGTCAAAGACAGGGTATTGCTATACTGGATCAAAACGGTGTTAGAAGTTAATAAGTCCCTGATATTTTGGAATGGTGCTTGTTCCCAGTGGCCCCATTTCCAAATAGTTTTTTGTCTAACAACCGATGTAAGGGTTCTGCTATAGTTGCTTTTTGGGGCAGGAAGACATTGTAGAAATTTATGAGACCTAGGAATGCTTGTAAGTCAGTTTTGTTCCTAAGTCTAGGTGCATCTTTGATTGCCTTTATCTTCTTTTCGGTGGGGTGTATCCCTTGCTCATCTATGAGATAGCCTAGAAATTTGACCTGGTCAATGGCTAGTTTACATTTTTCTCGCTTTACTTTAAGGCCTGCGTCTCTGAATCTTTGCAATACCTCTTTTAGTCTACTTTCTAACTGGTTTGCATTTTTTGATGACACTAGTACATCATCAAAATAGGGGACGACTCCCTTGATTCTGTTTAGAAGGTGCTCCATGAGGCTTTGGAAAACACCTGGGGCAACGCTAATGCCGAATTGAAGTCGGTTGCACTTGAATGCCCCTCTGTGTGTAACTATAGTCTGTGCCTCAGCGGTTGCGGGGTCAACTGGTAATTGTTGACATGCTTGTGCAAGATCAAGTTTCGCAAAAAAATTTCCTCCCCCTAATGAGTGCAATAAATGTTGCACTACCGGTACTGGGTACGCGCTTTGTTGGAGTGCATGATTTAGGGTAGCCTTATAGTCACCACAGATATGCACTGACCCATCTGGTTTGACAGGAGTCACGATGGATGTTTCCCACCTGGCATGGTCGATTGGCCCTAACACCCCTTGTGCTATTAGTTTGTTTAGTTGTTTGTCTATTTTTGGTTTTAAGGAAAAAAGAACGCGTCTGGCTTTGAGCTAGATGGAGGCTATTTTGGGGTTTAGGCTAAACGATATTGGGGTCCCCTTGTACTTGCCTAGGGTCCCGTCGAATACATCCTGGAACTCTTGCAACAGGGTCTCTTCCCAGTTGGCCGCAACGATGCTGTTGATCCCAGTCATCCCGATTCCCAGGGGCATGAACCATTCAATTCCCAGCAGGCTTAGGTGATCACGGTCGACGATTGTCAGAGGCAGGATTTCAGTGTGATTTTTAAATTCTATGAGGAAATGTCCAAGGGCCACTACTGGGATTTGGTTTCCCTGGTAATCCTTTAATATTAACTTTTGTTGTTCAAGTTCTGTTTGCTTGAAGTCTGGTATCAGGTGTCTGAGAGTGTTCCAAGATACCACTGATAAGTATGATCCAGAGTCTACTTCCATCTCACAGGGCTTCCCTTCAATGTTCACCTTTATCTGGATCTTTTTTACATTTGCTGCCCTGGCATTTCTGATAGTTATCATCTGGTGCGTTTCCTCTCTGTCGCTCGTTCGTCGGTTTCTGTTTTCTCGGTTCCATCTGCTTCCAGCTTGTCTCTCTACATTTCTGGGGGGGGGGGGGTTACTGCCGCATCTTTTAGGACTATAGCTCTTTTTGTTTCGGCAGACCCTTGCAATGTACCCCCGTTTTTCACAAGGTCTCCAGATTGCATCGATGAACCTGCATTCTGATTGTGGGTGGTTGCCTCCGCATCCAGCACACTGGAATTCCCGCCTACTTCTTCTTTTTTCCCGCCATTTTCTGTCCGACTGAAGCCTATGTATATCTTCATTGTTGTCATCAGTGTCGCTCGGGGAGTCGAGATCTTCATAGTGGGCGGTCGCTGTGGGCTGTTTCTTCCTTCCCTCTGCCTTCTTTTCTCTGGGTTGATTCGGCGGATCTGGAATTGAGTTCATCTGGCGCATAGTGGCTGCGGATTTCTTGACTGCTTCAGCGACGGTGGCTTCTGTGATGGCCTCGGCCACTGTGATGTTTGGTCTGTTTAGCAGCTTGCTTTGGAGTGTAGTGTCCCTCAATCCAAGAACCACATGGTCCCTCATGGTCTTGTTCATTTTCTGGAACTCGCAGGCTCCTCTGATGTGTCTTAGGGCTGCTACAAAATCTCTGACGCTCTTGTCTTCTCTTTGGTCTCTTTTGTAAAACTCGTGTCTTTTCAGATTGGAGACCACAGGCGCGTCATGTGCTCGGAGCATTCTGTTCAGCTCAGGCCAAGCCATTTGCTTAATATTTCTCGGTTTGGCTAGCACCTTTGCCATTTTAAAAATGGCTGGTCCACAGTGCGTGAGGAATACAGCCCTCTTCCTCTGGTCAGTTATCTCCTGTAGCTCGTTGTTTTCTAAAAACATCAGAAAGCGATCAATGTACAACTCCCAATCTTCCTCGGCTGGGTTGAACGGTGTGGGCGGCACATTGTTACCGACCATTTCTCTCGCTCGGTTCTGGTTGCTGTGTGCTTCGGGCTTGCTCTTCTACGATGATCCCACCTTCGTCGCCAGTGTTCCGTTTGGAAATAAGGTGCACGAGACCGGGTTCCAACAAACAGCTCTTTTATTAAACAGTAAAGCAACTGGTAACGGAACATTTGCCCAAGTCACGGCAGCCCTTCTTGTAGCAGCTTGCTCGCGGCTTGTGGCCAGTGACAGGAGATCAAGTGTTCCCGCCATCCGGCGGGCCAATCGGAATGGCTCCCAAGTAACCAATCTGAGAACGGCCTTCTCGGCCAATCAGTTTAAGGTATTTGGAGTCTACCAAGTTCAATACACAACACAAACCATGGTTTACAGTGATGTGCATCCTGGGTGTTCTCTATATGTCTAAGAAGTGACAGGCACATTGATTTGGCATTCAATGAAGAGGCTGAATGGTGTTTGATCTGTGTGAATCCTAGTTTGGCATTCTGCATTTGGAGAATGAAGACAATTTAAGATGGCTGTTCCACTCAGCTGAATGAGATGTCGTGAGGGCATCACACAAGAAAGTGTCTGCCATGGCATGTTTGTGCCAGCATTAGGCACATGCAGGGAAAGTTTCCAAGCCCAAAATTATCTCATCCGTTTGGCATTTTGTTGACAACTTTTTTTTTCAGTGCTTGGGTTTTTTCAGCTGTTTATACCAATTTTCCAGAACTGAGATTTCTAAGCCTTTCTTTATTGCAACATGAACATAAGGAATAAGAACACAGTACGGACTGGCCTCAAAGGTGAGTGGAGAGGCAGAACAAAACAACAATGAAGTTCATGTCAGTTTCACCAATACTGTATATCAGGGGTGTCCAACCTTGGCACCTTTAAGACAGGTGGACTTCAATTCCCAGAATTATCTGGCTAGGGAATTCTGGGAGTTGAAGTCCACACATCTTAAAGTTGTCACATTCTACACTCAGTTCTTCTCATTGGATTTGCTAGTGGCTCATGGTTACAAAATGGAATAAAATTTCCCTGGAAATCTCCTTCCCTCAAGACTTTTCCCTTGAAAATTTCATAATCTGTTGTTAGTCAGGCTGTCCAGTTTGGGAATTCACAGCTATTCTATCTACAATATCTCCTTTCAGTTCAGCTGAGGGAAAACAGAAAGGATCTTTGGATTCTCTTATCCAGAGCCCAAAAATACAGACCAGACAAAAATATGTATGAAATCTGAAACACAAGAAGTGGCAGTGCAACCGTTCAGTCTTGCTTGTGGGAAAGGTTTAAATGAGAAAGGATTAAACACACTTTCTAGGTGTGTTATATAAATCCATTAAAACGTAGAATAGTTAATAGTTACATATTTTGTCTTCAGAAGCAGGTGGCCCCTCTCCAATTTATTCCCACCAAAGCCTTGTGAGATAAATTGAATTGAGCAAGGATGACTGGCCCAAAGCTTACTTCAAGATAGGTTTGTATTTTGGCCTCCTCAATTCTGCTCCAACTTCCTTAACACTGTTTCATCTGAGATCTATAAAGACATTTATTGGGAATACCAGAAAGTAAAGGAAACAACAATCACAAGATTTGCCTCGTGGCAAGATGGGCAGCAAATAAACATAATAATACATTTTTTTAAACCCCAAAGAATTCAAAGTAAAACCAATAGTCAGCATGGTTAAACTAGTTATTTATTATCTCTGTCTCTATGCTTTAGGTTTCAACATGCCCAGGGTTCATTCCAGAGATGATGGTTGAAGAGAGAATATCTTGGCCTCCTTTATGGATATTGTTAGGCAGTCCTCCATTCTCCTTTCTTCCTCTTTTAATTCCAGTACCATTCTCAAGAATGCAGGACAAGGGGAAGAGGACAAGGGGAAGTCAGGAACTGACTATTGCTTTGACTCACTTAGCCAAATGCTCTGATATTCTGAACTTAGCTAACACCTAAATCTCAGCTTCCCATGTAGAGTTGTAATTGCAGGAATGTTCCAATCTTGGATGGCAAACCTCAGATAAAGAATGTTTCCAAGTAAATACAACTCAGGCAAACAAAATCACTAATCTAAAGGAGGATTAGAGAGGGGAAGTAAACATATGTTAGTCTTTAACTAGAGATAATTAATTGTATGGATTACTGTGCTAAACAGTAATGAAAGTTAAGCAGTGACTAAAGTTAACCAATGATGGAGGATAACTAAAAATGTGTATAAATGCAAGACTAGACTCCAATAAAGATCATCATGATCCAGTTGTTCATGATCAATCAACTTGACTGCTTCGTAATTAAAACAAGTGGATCCCGAACAGGGACCCTCTTACTTCATCCGGCAAAGATTTGGTGTACTTTCAACTCTTTGTGGTTTCTTCAACCTTTTGGTTTCTGTAAGTATGGGGTCTTCGCTTTCTCAGGAACAAAGGAAGCATGTAGATGAATTAGGCGATTTGTTGAAGAAGAAGAATACTGAGGTACCACAGAGAAATCTCTTAAGGCTGGTCCAGGAGATTGCAACTCAGTGCCTATGGTACCCAGAAAAGGGGTCTTTAAAATTAACTGATTGGGAACGTATTGAGAAAACATTGCATACTGAACCTCAAACAAAAATAGAAGTTTTGCAGGTGTGGCATTTATGTAGGCATGCAATTGAAAAATTTGGTCACAATGAACTTTCTCTTTTAACACCTCCACCTTCACGTAATACTGTCATTTGTCCCCTTCTTCACCTGAATATATGTCTACAATTCCCTCAGCTCCTGCAGATACGGGGCAAAAGCCTCCTGACTCTATTGTTCAGTCTTCTTTTCAGAAAATGGTAGAGACTTGTAAAAAGGATGCCTCTGTCTCAGGAACAAAGCTTGCAGAATTACTGTCTGTTTGTCCAGTACAATATTGTCTTGGTCAGGGGCCACAGCTTGGACTGCAAGTAGCAGAATGGGAGAGTCTGCCTTATCAGATCTTAAGAGAGTTTAAAAAGGCAGTTACAGACAATGGGTGTGGCACCCACCCAGAATACAAAGTGTGCCTTTCCCATCACTCTGACTCCTCCAGCAGTCTCTCTCACTCCTCACAGCCAGTAGCGCTGCGATCGATTTAATCACTCAAGAGGAAATTGAGTTTAAATTTCCCATGGAAGCTAAAATAGTTCCATCTCAATTTAAAGGTCCTCTTCCTTCGGGATTAGCTTAATCTTGCCTCGTTCTTCTGCACACAAAAAGGGCTGTTTTGTTGTGCCTGGGGTAATAGATTCAGATTACACTGGTATCCTCATGATTCAGATTTGAGTGAATCTTCCTCAAGTTCTTCCTTGTAATTCTTCTCTTGCTCAATTGCTTCTTTTTCCATATGAAATTCCATCTCCTGGTATAGGTAATCGTGGGGATGCAGGATTTGGATCAACTTCTTTATCTGTAGGCTTACTTCATCAGGTGAACTCCTCTCGTCCTTAGTTAACTCTCTTCCTTAATAAGCAACCATTTCAAGGCTTATTGGATACTGGAGCCGATGTTACCGTCATCTCCTCTTTACAGTGACCAGTACAGTGGCCAAAAATGACAGTTTTTTCATTGTGGGGAATAGGAGGTTCTGCAGCTGCTTGACAGAATGTTCAAGAAATTAATTTTACAACATCTGCTGGTAAGTCCTTTTTCCTACAACCATACATTCTAGATATTCATACTAATATTTGGGGCCGTGATATCCTTTCTCTTCTTAATGCCTATTTGATTCTTGATGATGTCTCTTCCTCTTAAATGGCTCTGTTCTAGGCTGGTTTGGGTGGAACAATGGCCATTATCAAGGGAAAAGCTCGCTGCTTTACAACAATTTGTTCAAAAACAATTGGCTGCTGGTCATATAGAACCTTCTACTAGTCCTTGGAATACTCCTGTTTTTGTTATAAAAAAGAAAAATGGGAAATGGCCTTTACAATGTGGTCTACCAAATCCTAACTTAATTCCTAATTTTCATAAATTATTGGTAGATCTTAAAGACTGCTTTTTTTACTATACCTTTGCAGCCTCAAGACAAAGAAAAATTTGCATTTACTGTCCTAGTTTTTAATAATAGCATGCCCACAAAACGATATCATTGGCGAGTGTTGCCTCAGGGAATGCTTAATTCCCCTACACTTTGTCAATATTTCATGGATAATATCCTTCAACTCTTTTGGAATAAATTTCCTTCCTATTTAGTCTATCATTATATGGATGATATATTGATAGCAGCCCCGGATTTTGATGAATCTAAGTTTTTAAAAGATTTAACAGATATTGTGGCACAACAGGGTTTGTATATAGTCTCAGACAAAATTCAAAAGGTAGAACCTTATACCTACTTAGGACATAGAATGTTGCACAATTCCTCCATTCCAATTCTTTCTGAATTACTAGTACATAAATCATATACATTAGTACAATGGCAAAAATTACTTGGCATTATTAATTGGGCATGCCCATTCTTCTACATTACAACTGGTGATATGTTGCCCTTATTTCAGTCTTTGAAGGGAGCACAATCACCAGGAGATCTAGTTGTATTAACTGATCTTCAAAGAACATGCCTTCAAGAAATACTGAATAAGTTTAAGCATCCATATGTGGACAGGATCTCATTAGCATAGTTTTCACTTGTACAAAAGTTGAACATGAGCATTTGATGATGATTTCAGAATCATATCAGATAGCCTTTTCTCAATATGTGGGAAACTTGTTGTATTCTTTACCCAAAGATCCTAGAATACTGGTTACTACTACTTTAAATCCGGCCTTTTCTTTCATTTTTGTGCGAAATCCTATTTCTAAAGCTCTTATAGTCTTTACTGATGGATCACCTGGGGCCATGGTTATGCCGCCGTGGAAGATCCTTCTACTCGACAAGCAGTGTGCGTTCCAGCGTGCTGTGTTCGTCTGTATCATGGCATGGCATCAGGGCCTCCACAACCTGATTCCAGATTTCAATCTTCATCTGAACACAGAAGTCCGTCTTCCAAGGTCGACACGCCCACAACCCATCACTTGGGGCCAGGTTAAATCTACTATATATCAAGCTCAGCAACAAATGCAGCAGGCCTCATGACCTCAGACTCCTGAAAATCTTGTTGCTGCTGTTTTTGCTATTATTACTGCTAACTCTGTTACCATTTTACTTTGTATTTTCTTGTTTATGGTTAATGGTGTTTCTGCTCAAAATGTCACTTCTGTGGTTCGTCTTAACCCTAATTTGTGGGTTTGCCATGCCCAATACATGTTTTTGACCCATGGCACAAATATTACTTTATACTATGAGCCCCCAATGGCATTTGGTCAAATTTCTTTTACCCCTAACTTGATCATGTCTTCTGCATTTATTGTCTCACAACTACAATCTATTTCATACTCCTGGCTATTTTCTAAACCCCCCATGCAATTGAATTCTGTCTGTTGGCGTTACTTGAAAGTTAGTCAGTTTACAAGGGGTCTGTGTTTCTGTTGTCACGCGAAACACACTTGGCTTCATAATTGGTCTGATTATGATGCTGCTCAGCACATATTAAAAAAGCTAGGGAATTATAGTTATTGTTCTGACTACCATTGGTTGTCAGGTACCTCTAATTCTTCTTTACATGGAATTAATATAGCTCCTGATATGTATCTTGACAATTTTCCTATTTTTTAATGACTCTGATCAATCTAATACAGGATCGATATGCGCTGGTTGGCAGCTTAAGGATCCTAATATGTGGTTCTTTTTTGATAAATATGCTACTAGTGTTTATCCTCAGAATTATCAATGTGCAACTATAGGTTATTTTACTCTACCTGTTCAAATAGGTACGCTTCCATCAACTCGACAGCGGCGTTCCTCTCTAGGGCCTACGTGTAATGATGAAGTCATTATTGACACAATTGTCTTCTGGTTCTACATTTGGCCGTGCATTGGCAGAGGCTGTTACAGGAGTCCTTGCTCTAGGTTCTTATCCTGGCATAATTGCTCAAGAAAACAGATGATCTATTCTTGGTCTCAATTATTCTTGAAAAATCCATCAATGCTACCGCTGCTATTATTTGTGATTTGCAGCATGAAATAGAAGACTTAAATCAAGATGTCTTACAACAACATTTTGCTATAGACTATCTTTTAGCCCATCAGGGAGGATTCTGTATGTTAGTTGGATGCCGTGGATGTGCTGTGCATTTTCATTCTTTGAATAAAACTATTGAGGATGAGCTTGCCAATTTACAATCATACATTCAAAATAATATCCATGCTCATTACTCACCTTTTGAGTGGCTAACCAATTGGCTCCCTGATTGGTCTTGGTTCAGACAGTTTTTCTTTTATGCTATCATTATTATTGTACTAATTGCAACCTGTTGTTTTATTCAATGTATTCCATATTTATTCGCATTGTTTCGTCCTGCTTCCCCCTCTCTTAATCTTCTACAATTGCGATACATTCATAAATCTTTGAATCCTCCATTTAAAATTAAAAATGAGGATATGTAGAGTTGTAATTGCAGGAATGTTCCAATCTTGGATGGCAAACCTCAGATAAAGAATGTTTCCAAGTAAATACAACTCAGGCAAACAAAATCACTAATCTAAAGGAGGATTAGAGAGGGGAAGTAAACATATGTTAGTCTTTAACTAGAGATAATTAATTGTATGGATCACTGTGCTAAACAGTAACGAAAGTTAAGCAGTGACCAAAGTTATCCAATGATGGAGGATAACTAAAAATGTGTATAAATGCAAGACTAGACTCCAATAAAGATCATCATGATCCAGTTGTTCAGGATCAATCAACTTGACTGCCTCGTAATTACAACATTCCCAGTTGGAGAAATTCTAACATGTGTTGCGAAATGGGGTGATATAAATGGGATTGCATCGAAGAGGCCTCTTTTATTAGGATCTAGAGAAAAGCCAAAGCAGACTCCCCTTTATTCGAACCTGTTAGCTTGGGGTCAGTTTAACTGATGTTTAGGGGGCTCTGATACTAAAAGCCTTATCAGTTACTGGGATGTCTTAAAGTATCCAGTTCTTCTCTTAACTAAACAGGATTTATTCTAGGCTATGTGCATAAGCAAAATGTCTCCTTGTAACATTGTCCTATTCGTGGTGGTGCAGTGGTTAGAATGCAGTACTGCAACTTACTTCTGCTGACTACTGGCTAGTTTGGCAGTTCAGTTCTCACCAGCTCAAGGCTGACTCAGCCTTCCATCCTTCTGAGATGGGTAAAATGAATACCCAGATTGTTGAGAGCAACATGCTGACTCTGTAAACTTCTTAGAGAGGGCTGTAAAGCACTGCAAAATGGTATATAAGTTTAAGTGCTATTGCTGCTATTGCTCTTCTATTGCTATTCAGATTAGCTTCCTCTCGTTGTTTTGTTATTCATGCAAACACACTGATGGTTTATTCATTTCATCCAGTCATCTGGGTCCACCCCACTCATGAAGTCCCTAAGTTGCTAACCTCATTTTAACCTTGTATATTATGCAAACCCAGCAGCCAATATGTGTTTTTTGGATAGTTGCTGTATCGGCTTCAGAATACTTAAGCTTGGATGGATTTCTTCCTTGTTTTAGAGCTAAAGTAGGCTTTACACAGCAGGCACATCAACATATTCCCAGTTCCCTCTCTTTAATGAAATTCAGCTACCGGAAAGTACAGTCGCTGGGAAAGAGTAGCAAGTTTCCAGCCCATTCTGTAGGGTTGTCTTTAATTCTTTCCTCCAGATTTTTTGAGCTGTTCTTTTTTTAAGATGTGAGGAGAAGGATGGGTTAAGCAGTCCTGGTTTCTTTCTCATTTCTTTCTTGATCGCCCTTTGAGTTGGTTTCCACATTTGCATGTCTAAGTGCAAAGGGACATTTTAAGTCTGGTAGTATTTCCAACATTTAGCAATGCCAGAGGTCTTTTGAAAGCACACCACAAACTGGGGAAGATTTATCTCTGTGTGTCTTCATGTGTGTATCTTACACATTATTCAATTAACACGTTGAGCTTCTGGATTATGTGATTGATTGATCATGTGCCATCAAGTCATTGTCAACTCTTAAAAGATTCCACATATAAATCTTCTTCAAGGCAATCTGTCCCTAAGCTGATCTTTCAGGTCTTCCAACAGTGCAGCCCATCGCTGCTGTAACTGAATCAATCCATCTTTGCTGCTGGTTGTCCTCTCCTTTAGAGCTATGTTCTATGCAGGCATCTGCTTCTTCTGCCTCTACTTGTCTGTTTCCCCACCTTCTCAAGCCCCCCCCCCCTTTTTTTTTTTCCTCTGCCCTAGAGCTGATGCTTCTGTGCCTGTAACCTTCCTTTGCAGCTGCTTGTGTGCTGCCGGTGCCAGCTGGAGAGCCCGTGATAAAAAAAAAAAAGTTTGTTTTTTTTTTGCTGACACATCAGAAATAAATGTGTTAGAAGCCTTTCACTATTATTATCTCATTATAACTTTTTTTTCTGGCTCTCTCGCAGGATGGTAAACAATAGCTGTGTTTATTGGAGGTCATGAATTCATAAGTATGCACCTCTGTGTGTGGTCTGCCAACAGCTCTGATTTTATGTTGAAGGAGGGAGGGAGAGAGAGAAAGAGAAAAAGAGAAAGAGATTGAGAAAGGAGTTTAAAAAGGCACAAGCTGAGGTTTTTTTTAACATCATCTTTTGTTGACAAACCCCGTTTGCCTCATTTCCTAAAATGACATATCAGCATGCAGTAACTAAACATGTGAAGCCAGATTGTTAATTGATTTAGGTCAGTTTGATGGAATGTTGTTGTTTTTTCCTTCTCCACAGAGGAAAGCATGCAGAGAACATAATTGCAGAAGGGGAAATTGGTACGTATATTCTGGGAAACACCAACCAGCTGGAGTCATATCTCCAGCCAGCTTGTACTCATGGACACTCTTTGAAAAAGCCGTGAACGAAATTCCTCCATTCTGACAAACAGCACTGCTGTTTACGTTTTCTTCTGCAGGGCAAATGTGCTCTTGGATAAGAATTTTCAAACTTCAGTTCCGGATCTTCCAGGGGGCTACTAGCATCTTGGGAGGCAGTGACCTGATTTTTCTTTCAACCTGATTCCACTTTCATTAGCCCGAGGAACATGGTTAAAATAGGCTCCAGAGGACAGTTGTGACAATCCAGGGTTTGAGATCTATGATCAGAGGTGGTATTCAGCAGGTTCAGAACCGGTTCTGAAGGACCAGTAGCGGAAATTTTGAGTAGTTCAGAGAACTGGCAAATACCACCTCTGAATGGAGATTTTACAGTATCCTTCCCCTGCCACACCCACCAAGCCACGCCCACAGAACAGGTAGTAAAAAAAAACCTGAATCCCACCACTGTGTGTGATATAACCTGTAGATTAAAATTTAAATATTAAAATTGGAAAAAAAATTACATTGCCCAATCCAAATCGGAAACACACATTTGTTTTATCATTGAGAAGTCACACAAAATCATTCATCTTTCTAAGAGTCACTGTACCAGAAAATTTGAGAGCCTCTGCTGTGCAACAGTGCTCCCCTTGGAAATGCAGGTACAAGTTTAACAGAATAACAGAGTTGGATGGAACCTTGGAGGTCTTCTAGTCCAACCCCCTGCTCAAGCAGGTGACCCTATACCACTCCGGATAAATGGCTGTGCAGTCTCTTCATAAAAACATTCACAACTTCAGGAGGCAAGTTGTTCCACTGATTAATTGTTTTAACTGTCAGAAAATTTCTCCTTAGTTCTAGGTTGCTTCTGTCCTTGATTAGTTTCCATCCATTGCTTCTTGTCCTGCCTTCAGGTGATTTGGATAATAGCTTGTCTCCCTTTTCTTTGTGGCAGCCCCTGAGATATTGGCACACTGCTCTCATGTCACCCCTAGTCCTTCTTTTCATTAAACTAGACATATCCAGTTCCAGCAACCATTCTTTCTATGCATGACTAGAATGACTGGAAAGTAGTTTCACAGAGGAATAATATTAGGGATGGAATGGGAAGAAGTTTCTAATTCCCACTTGAAAGTCAAGACGGCCACTTTTTGTGCAAGCACTTTGCCAACAAGAAAACAGCAGTATAAAAAAAGGCTGCCCCCACATATTTATGAGAAATATCTGCAAAAATCCATTGCATTTGCAAAAACTAGGTGCATTAAATAAAACTGCAAACCAAAATATGAATGCTTAGAAGAACACACACAGAAATACTGACATATTTTACTGTAAATTTTTATGAAAGCATCTCAAGTGTGTGGGATGAAACCACATTTAAAAATAGAAACATTGGGAAGGGGGAAAATCCAAAGTGAGCAGATTCATTCATTCAAAAGGTAAAAAGAGCTATATAGGTAATCGTCAGCTTATGACCATAGTTTGAAACAGAACTTCTGTCGCTAAGTGATGCAGTCATTAAGTGAGTCAAACCTGTGCTTATGACCTATTTGCTGAAGCTGCTAAATGAATCACACAGTTGTTGAGAGAATCTGGCTTCCCCCATTGGCTTTGCTTGTTGGAAACCCACGGGGAAGGTGGCAAATGGCTATCATATGACTTCAAGGACACTACAGCAGTTGTAAATATATGCAAATGGTGATCAAATGACCACAGGGACTCTGTGATGGTTGTAAGTCCTTTTTTCAGTGTCATTGTAACTCTGAATGGTCATTAAAGGAATTATTGTAAATTAGGACTCCCTGTATAAATCAAAAATAAATTGGCTTTGTCTGCTGAAGATAGCAATAGCACCTAGGCTTGCATACCTCTTCACAGTGCTTTACAGCCCTCTCTAAGCAGTTTTCAGAATCAACATATTGCCCCCCAACAATCTGGTTCCTCATTTTACCAACCTCGGAAGGATGGAAGGCTGAGTCAAACTTCAGCTGTCAGGATCGAACTGCTGACAATTGGCAGATAGCAAGAATTAGCTTGCAATATTGCATTCTAACCACTGTGCCACCACGGCTCTTATTTGGTAAGAAGGATCGCCATATCATCAAAAAAAGGGACAAAAGAGGATGTGGAGACACACAAAGCTGACAAAACTGCAAGATAAGACAAGGGGATTGAGTGCTTCCTTGCTCTGCTGTCCAGGCCTTTGGATACTTCCTTTTTCAGAAAGCTCTTTGAAGAGAAGTCAACATAAAATACTGTACTTTTCAAATGGGCACTTCTCGCACTAGAAAACAGCAATGATTTTCCTAAAAAAATTGAAAACGTTTTATCTTGAAAGAGAAGTTATTCAGGTGCACCTGTGCAGTTCTTGGAATAAGCTGAGACAGTAGCATTCCAGTCTGGGCTAGGAACTAAATCTTGATGGATGGACAGTCTGTTTACTCCAGCGTTTAGCTGTGTTTTCAAAGGGAGCTGGGAGTAGAACTGGGCTGTCATCCTTGCAGTTCTAACGTGTTTACTTGATTTCCTCTATTTTTATTTTTTTTCCTCTCACAGCAATAACAGTTTGGTCTGCAGAACCAAGCTAAACAATCAGGCTTGAAAAAGCTAAAAAACCAAACACACTGCTCCTGTTGGAAACAAGGGCTCCCCCCCCCCCACCTTTTAAAAGTCCCACTTAAGCACTTAAATTGAAAGGACCTGGCATTTCCTTAAGAAACAGCAAAAGAAGCAGCATCTTAAATCCTTGAGGACTACCAGCTTGAGGGGCCAGCGATGGATCTAAAAGTTGGTTGCAAAAAGGAAGGAAAAGATACTCTCCTGGTTGCACTTGAGCAAGTCAGAGGAAGAGATCCAGCAGACAACTCATCCCAGACAAACACAATACAGAAGCCTGATGATGGCAGATGAGATTCTGCCGAAACATTGCTACAACTTTAAAAGCACAACTATAATGACTTGGGAAAATACCCGAACAAAGCTGAATACCATATATATATATATATTGTTAAAGTTGTAGCAACGTTTCAGCAGAATCTCATCTGCCATCCTCAGGCTTCTGTATAGAGTTAGTTCCTGGTTTCAAATTTGAGGCTGGTCCATTCTGATTGGCTGGGAGCCTGGATCTGTGTTCATTGGACTTGGAGTTTGATTGGTGTTTCTGATTTCTTCTGTCTGTTTTGTGGCTTTGATTGGCTGGCAACACTCTGTTCTTGTGTTGGAGGCTTTCAGTGCAGCTTGGCTCCGTGTGATAGGACGGCTGCTCTTCATTAGCAAGCTGCTATTCATTAGCAAGCTGGGTTTCACCTGGGTGCCTGGTGGGGGGGTGTTTGGGTTGGAGCTATCAGAGGGAGTCTGTTTTTGCCCAGGTGTTTGCCTGGCTTGTGGCATGGAGATCTTTCTATTTGAGAGTGCAGGCTTCCAAATGATTGACAGTCTGGTGGAATCATCTCTTCTATTTATGCTGTCAGGTCTTTTTTCAATCTCTATGGCTTCTCTGATGATTTTGTGGTTGGGGTTTTCTATAGTGGCCAGGGTTTGAGTGCCATTGAAGTTGATGTTGTGACCTGTGGTTTTCATGTGTTGGACTAGTGAGGAGGTGTGTTCCAGCTTTTTTACTTCATTTTTGTGTTCATCTAGGCGGGTACTTATTCTTCTATTGGTCTGTCCAATGTATGTGGCCGGGCATGATGTACAGGGAATTTCGTATATGCCTTGGTTTTCCAGGTCAATTTTGTCTTTGGGGTTCCTCAGGATGGCTGCTATTTTTTTGTCTGTTTTGAAGGCAGTCTTGATGTGATGCCTGTGTAGTATTTTACTGATTTTATCTGTGGTACCTCTTATGTAGGGCAGGACAGCTGTTCCATAGGTCTGTTGGTCTTCTAGGTCTCTGTTATGTCTTGGTGTGTTTTTGTGGATCAAGTTGGTGATTTTGTTTTTGTGGAAGCCATTGGCTGTCAATACTTCAGTCAGGGTGCATAGTTCAGTCTTTATATGTGTCTTATCTGCCAGGCCTTTGGTTCTGGTAATTAGTGTTTTCGCTACGGAATTTATCTGTGCTGGATGGTGGTGGGATTGGGCGTTGAGGTAGCGGTTGGTGTGGGTTTTCTTTTGGTATATGGTGTGTCCCAGTGTGCCATCTGTTCTTTT
>BLBF01000033.1:27972435-28005080 GCA_015471245.1 Laticauda colubrina
CTGCACATATGATGGATTCTGTTGGGATTTTTTTGGGTGCTATGGCACAATTGAATCCTTTGGTTAGGACATCTGTTTCTGTTTTGTTGAGTTCTCTGTTGGAAACGTTGTATACTAATTGTTTCAGGTGTTGTGGTGGGTTGTTGGGGGTTTTCTTGTCATTTTCTAATTTTTTTAGTTTTCTTGAGAGTTTATCATTTTTATAAGAGCTTTCAGTTTCAGCTCTCCAAGTTGTAAGTTGTTTGATCTTATCCCAAAGTAGAGGGTGGATTTTGCTGCTCAATTCCAGGTGTAGTGCTAGCAAATCTTTGTTTAACTACACCTGGAATTGAGCAGCAAAATCTAAATCTATACTACAGATAAAATCAGTAAGATACTACACAGGCATCACATCAAGACTGCCTTCAAAACAGACAAAAAAATAGCAGCCATCCTGAGAAACCCCAAAGATAAAATTGACCTGGAAAACCAAGGCATATACGAAGTTCCCTGTGCATCATGTCCGGCCACATACATTGGACAGACCAATAGAAGAATAAGTACCCGCCTAGATGAACACAAAAATGCAGTAAAAAAGCTGGAACACACCTCCTCACTAGTCCAACACATGAAAACCACAGGTCACAACATCAACTTCAATGGCACTAAAACTCTAGCCACTATAGAAAACCCCAACCACAGAATCATCAGAGAAGCCATAGAGATTGAAAAAAGACCTGAAAGCATGAATAGAAGAGATGATTCCAGCAGACTGTCAATCATTTGGAAGCCTGCACTCTCAAATAGAAAGATCTCCATGCCACAAAACAGACAAACACCTGAGCACAGACAGACTCCCTTTGATGCCTCCAACTCAAACACCCCCCCACCAGGCACCCAGGTGAAACCTAGCTTGCTGATGAATAGCAGCCGTCCTTTCACACGAAGCCAAGTTGCACTGAAAGCCTCCAACACAAGAACAGAGTGTTGCCAGCCAATCAAAGCCACAAAACAGACAGAAGAAACCAGAAACACCAATCAATCAAACTCCAAGTCCAGTGAACACAGACCCAGGCTCCTAGCCAATCAGAATGGACCAACCTCGAATTTGAAACCAAAAGCTGTGAGACAAACATACATACAGAAGCCTGATGATGGCAGATGAGATTCTGCTGAAACGTTGCTACAACTTTAACAACACTACAATGACGTGGTATAATACCCGAGGGAAGCTAAACAACACACATGTAAGTACCCGCGAAAGCTTAAAAAAACAAATACATACATACATATATATATATATATATATATATATATATATATATATATATGTGTGTGTGTGTGTGTGTGTGTGTGTGTGTGTGTGTGTGTGTATGTACATATGAAACAATAGTACAGGGACAGTAGGCACGTGGGTGCACTTATGCATGTCCCCTACAGACCTCTTAGGAAAGGGGTGAGGTCAATAGTAGACAGTCTAAGGTTAAAATTTTGGGGGTTTGTTGTTAAAGGCGTTGTTACAGGAAGTAAGCTATTGCAAGTTAAACTGTCTTTTGACTGATGGTGATTTTGATGGTGTTCAAAGGTTGCTCCAGATATTTTGAGATTGTACCCAAGAGCTTATTACTATTGGTACTAACTTTGCTTTATTTTTTGCTATGGTTATTCAATTTTTATTTGCACGTCTTTGTAGTTTGTGATTTTTTCCAGTTTCTATTCCTCTGTTTCCATGCACTGCAATGTCTGCTACCCCCAAAAAAATTTTTGTCTTATTTACTAACAATTGTTTTGTCTGGGATGTTATATGGCAGGTGCTTGTTTGTTTGAATTCTAAAATCCCAGAGCAATTTAGCTTCTACATTTTTTATTATTTTGTCTATCTTGTGCTCCCGTCAGTTCTTGTTTGCAGACAAATGGTGCCATTATTGTTACTTTGTTATGCTGTTATTTGTAGTCAGTCTATGTAATCTTGTAATTCTTCTTGCTAACTAGGTGGCCCACAGTTTCTTCAGCTTCTTTGCAGAGATTTGCTGTCTGTTGCTATCTTGGTCTTGTGCTGCCAGAATTAGGTCCTTTGTCTCATCCTTCAATTTTCCTTCTCATTGCAAGGTCCTTGCCTTTTCCTTGCCATTGCAAGGTCTTGTTGTTATTTACTTGGTCTTCCATTTTTTAATGTACTGGCCATGTAAGCATGAAACTTCGCTATGTTTCTTTTCTATTCTTCATTTGTTTTCTCTTGTATATTGTCATGGTATACTGGCTTTCAGTGCATCTTCTTCACTGTCCTCCAGGTATTTTTCCAATGTCCTTTTTTCTTCTTCAACTGTCTGATGTACTTGCAACATTCCACTCCCACCTATTTTCTTTGATGAGTAGCCTGTCAATGTCATTGCATGGATGAAGGACATGATTCATTGTCTAATCTTTCTATCCTGAGCTTTTAGTTCTGCTTGAGACCAGTCAGCTATTCCAGTTGTGTAGCTAACTGGAATTGTCCAGTTGTTAATACTTTTGGTGGTATTTCCTTCACTGAATTTAGGCTTTAAGATACTTTCCACTCTCACTTCTGTACAGATTTCTAACCTGATGTTGACTTCAGCATGCTTGGTATTCAGCATGCTTGATTATTGCTACTTTTTTTGAAATGAAGGAAGAGAAAAAAATGAGAGTTTGCTCAAACAACCAGAAAATAGATTAAATATTTGGATATACACACACTGTGTAACTTGTCTTGGTGAAGAATCAGGTATGGCTGTCCTGATACAAGAGGAAAACCTTGAGGTCTGTTTGGGAATTTCCCTTTTATTGCATCTACCCATTGGCCTCTGTTAGACCTCCAAGCAAAATCAGTCAAAAGGTATTAAGTAATCCTACTGTTGAATGGATTCTGGAAAGAAAAGACTGAAGTGGGGGAGAGTAGATGATTGGCAAGTCATGATACTCTCGATCTCCCCAAATATTTTATAATTAAGGTAATTGTAGAAGTACGGGCCCGTTTTATTCGTGTGTACTCAAGTAGAGTAAGTTGGCATTGCACATACCCTCTGTAATATTTTGTAGGATATGTTCATGGTCATGTGTGCATCCATGTTTTTAGTGAACGTGGACCTTCCTCCTAGCTGAGATCTTAAGTGACAAAGAAAAAGTTGCATGCTAGCCTTCTCTATCTGGATTCTGTCTTGATCAATTGGCCTGCAATTCTGAAAATTCTTAGGCTACGCTGGTTAGGAATTTTAGAACCATAATTTCACCAACTCTGTGAAAACTCCAGATTAGAAAAGGCTCTAGGCATTCTCCTCATTCCACTTTCCATCTTGGCTTTCTTCTTTCAGTGCCTAATGATGGAACAGAAAAACGTACAAAAGATTTCAGATGGAGAACTAGATATTATATGGCAGTCATCGCCCACAATACTATTGGCTGCCATTCTTAGTCCTTCTGCATATCGTCAGTATGAGTAAAATGGAAGAAGAGGACATATTTGTGTAAGTAGCTGTGTGAAAGAAATTCCATTCCCAGGAAGTGTGGTCTAAAGTATGTGGAAATCTGCCATTTTGATCCAAGATATTATTTTAATCTCTGATGATGCTCCTCAGGAGAAAATCTTTTAATGTTTCTGGGACTGCCAAATAATTCCAGCCAGTCTCTGTTGAGTTTTGGTCTCTCTCCCCTCCCCCCATTCTACAGGGGTGCCACAGTAGCAACCCCAGGGCACGGGCTGCAAGTAGGAGCAGGAAGAATCCTTGAGAAAGACAGGAATGATCGCCAAGATGAATGGTTCAGGAAGACAGATATTTGCTCAAACAGGAGATGTCTGGATTCTTTTCATTACCACACCTTCTTTATTTCTCTTGTGTTTGATTGGGATGAGGAAGCTATTGTGCTTGAGCTAAAAATTAGCAGGATAATATTCCTTACCCCTTGCTTCTTTATTGCATTTACACCTCCCCTGCAGAGGATTTTGTCCTCCAGTCTTAATGCTCCGACAAACAAGTTTAGGAGGTAGCTTGAGCTGAGAGAGAAAGAGTGACTGATCAATAATGATCATGGTTTCCACAACTCAGAGGAATCTCCCAAGTCCTTAATTCGACGCCTTAAATGTTACACCATGTTAGCTATCTAGTTTAAAGCTGGCTATTTGGCTGATTCTCAAGCGCTACAGAGGATTGGAGGACTACATGGGAATTAAAGGGCCATAGTCCAAAGTGATATCTGAAAAAGAAAAGATTATAGAAATGCAGTCATGGGAAGAGGAGTATGAGTTCAGGCCATTTCTCCCTTTCCTTGCAAGTAATGCCACCAAAGTGAGATACAGGTAGTCCTTGATTTACAACTACAATCAGGAGCAGAATTTCTATTGCTAAGCAAAGTAGTGGTTAAGTGAGTGGTGGCTTGATTTTCTACCCTTTTCCCCACTGCTGTTAAGTGTATCACTGCAGTTGCTAAGTGAATCACGTGGTTGTTAAGTGAATCCAGCTTCCCCAAAGACTTTGCTTATAAGAGGTCAGCTGGGAAGGTTGAAAATGGCAATCACATGGCCCCAGGATACTGCAATGCAACCATCAAAAATACACACTGGTTGCCAAGCACCAAAATTTTGATCCTGGAAGGCTGCAGGTATTGTAAATACAAGTACTGGTTGTAAGTAAACTTCTTCAGTGCTGCTGTAGCTTTGAACTGTAGCTAAATGCATGAGGTGTCAGGGTTCCAAGTAATAAATTTATGGCAAGCAAGACTCTGAGGCAATTGAATTCCTCAAAGAATATTTTTATTGGAATTATCAAATTGGCACATATCTGGTGAAAACTGACTCTGAAAACTCCTGTGATTTTCACCTAATTAAAATTAAAACATTTTCTACTTTCTCAAAACAATCAGTCACATGGTCCAATCACTATGCAGTCTAACAACCAGGTAGCAACACTCTGCTTTCTCCAACTAGGTGTGAGAATGTTTGTCATGCCCCTGTCGGAATCTGACTCAGAGGCGAAGCCGAACAGCTGATAGGGAGTGGGAGTGTGGCTCCGTTGGCTGTGGAAGGGCAAAGTCTGTCTGGGCAGAGCAGGGGAGAGGTAGAAGAAGGTAGAGGGTATTTGGAGAAAGACCTAGGCCCACTCTCTCTTCATCCTAGGTCACGCAGGGAGGAACAGGGAAGGGAACAATGTGAATTGCGTGGCTTACGGGGGAGGAAAGGGTCCTGATTCCCTTTATTAGCTGAAGCTGGGAACACAGTGTTTAAAAAGGGAAGCTGCATGCGACAAGCTGTTGGGAACAAATGTGAATTTATCTTGTATCCTTGTGGCTTATCTGTGTTCCTGGCATCTTCCCAACTGTGTGAGTTTTGTCGTGCTTTCAAGTCTGAAATTCCTTTTCCTGCCCTGTCAAACTAATTACTTCAGCTTGGTTTGTTTGGATTTTTAGTTACAGTTTGTAGGTACCTTGTTTTGGACTGAATTTTCTACAGTCAAAGGCTGTTCCTGGGAGAGTTTTTCTCCAGCCAAAGGTAACCTGGGCATTGGGTACAAAGTTGGAGATAATAAAGGGACCCTTATTGCTTATTTGACTGTTTTGCCTTTGTGCCACGCCTCGAGTCATTACAACGTCTTTGGTTCCCAAGAGAAAGTATTTTGTTTTGGTTACAAAATCCCCTCTATCTCAGAACCCTCCTCTTCACAATTCTTCAACTCCAGGGTGGAAACACTGAAGCAGTCAAAATGGCTTCGGTCAAGCCAGCTTCAGGGTTGACACAAGGTCTACCTCCACATAACTTTCTTCATTGTCCTTTCGCCATTTCATCCCTGGATTCTGCTTTATTTTTAAAATGAAACCAATTTTTGGCATGCCTAGTTATATGCATAACAAATGTACATGTAGTAAAAGTGTCATTTATTATGCTAGGTTCCGCCTCCCTCCAACAGCTTTTTCCCCATTCTGAAATGAAAACAGCAGCGATCTCTATTTAATGATTGCATGAAGTTGGTTAAAAACAGCAGCTCTTTTAAAGGGTTGGGATGGAGCGTAATGCAGTCAAAATACTTTCAGCACATGGAGTTATTTCTTGGAAGGGCTATCAAAAGATTTCACAGTTTTGCCCTTGGCAGTGCCAGAAACAATTTTAAAAAGAATGTGTGTGTGTGTGTGTGTGTACTCTACCTTGGAAGAGGCACAACAAATAAACAATTGCAAAGGAAAAGGGGGCTGTAAAACATGGTCCTTCACATTTCTTTTCTTCCTTTTTCCCTTTGCCCCACCCATCTGCCCTTTGGAAGCCAAATGTTCCTTTGAAAGAATTTTTAGCTCAGTACATTTCACTGATGGATTTTTAAAAATTATTATTATTATTATTTCCCTGCTTGGAAGATTGTTTAATTGCTATTCAGGCTTCATTTTTTTCCTGGATATTCAGAGCATTTCTGCTTTGCTTGGTTTTTGTTATAAATGGGAAAGCATGGGGAAATATCTTGGGAGAGAAACACTGCCCTTTTTCTTCTTTTATTGCTAAAATAACCGCTGAGATATTCATTGCACCCCGATATGGGCAGAAAAAAAGGAGAATCTTTGCAAACAATTCATTAGGACTGGCTTGGCCCCCACATCTCCCAATAAAAGGGATGGGCATTCTTCTCTTCCTCGCATTTGCATAACATGTTTTGTAACTTCCCTCCTTTAAAGCTCTTAAGCCCATGTCACACTGCACCAACGGATGGAAAGGGGATGTAAAATGGAGAGAAACACTTGCCATCCGTTGGTTAATGCGATGCTTCCGTTCTGTACTCACTGCGTCCGTTTTTCATCCTCTCTATCTGTCCAGCATCCATCTAGTGTGATTTCATCCGCTCAAAAATTTTTGAGCTGCAAAAAACTTTTTGAGCGGAAAATGTATCCAATGCATCCGTTCTGCATCCGCAACGCATACGAGGAACATCCGTTCTACATCCGTTGTCATCCGTTACGCATCCGCTATATCCGCTAGGCATCCACTGCACATCCGTGCAATTCAAATCCGCTCCAGCGGAAAACGGACACAGGGAGGAAGCAAAACAGATGCGGAATGGATACAAAGTGTTAGTAGCACAGACGTAGAAAGGATGAAAGCGGATGCACCTCGCATACAAAGCATTAAAATGGAAAAAATGTTTGCAGAGGGGACCTATCTCGGATATTTAGGATGTCTGCAGGATGTCTCGAGGATGCAAAAAGACATCTAGCGGAAAACCTATATTTCCTATAAAAAGGGGGAGGAACTCACCTGGATCTCACTTTCAGTCCAGCAGCCCTGTGGTGCAGATCTCTTCAGCCTTCATCTGGCTCTTGCTCTTCCACAGTATCCAGTCATCTCCATCATGGATCATCACACACTCCTTTTGGTAGCCACCATCGTTCTACAACAGTGCGAAGCCATCTACAGGCTCTTTCACTTGTTCTACGCAAGGAAAAGGAGGCGGCCAAGAAGTGTCTGGGTCCGAAGATGGATCGCCAGAAGAGCAGAGTACAGACGGTATAACAAGCTGATGGTGGAGCTGAGGAACGAAAACCCTTGTGCATTCCAGAACTTCACGAGGATGCCGCCAGCCATGTTTGACGAAGTTGTGGAGTGGCTGAGACCCAGGTTGACCAAGCAGAGCACCAACTTCCGGCCCAGCCTGGACCCTGAGCTCAAGGTGGCACTGACTCTGCGCCACCTGGCCTCAGGGACCACGTACAGGAGCATGCAGTATGGCTGGAGGGTGCCACACAACACCATCAGCATTGTGGTCAGAGAAGTGGTACAGGCCATCATCGAAGAATACCTGGAGGAGCTCCTCCAGTGCCCCTCCACTGAAGAAGTCTGGAAGAAAGTTGCAGAGCAGTGGTATCAGAAGTGGAACTTCCCCCGCACCGTTGGAGCCATAGATGGCAAGCACGTGGCCTGCAAAGCTCCAGCCAAGTTGGGGTCCACTTGTTTCAACTACAAGGGCTTCTTCAGCATCATCCTCTTCACCATGGTTGATGCTGACTACAAGTTCATGTACATCGATGCTTCAGGCAACGGGTCAGCTTCAGATGCCCAGGTATACAACGCCAGTCACCTCAAGGAGGGGCTGGAACGCAACCTCATCATGGGCTTCCCAGATCCAGACCCCCTGCCCAACGACACACAAGATGTGCCCTACTTCATCGTGGGGGATGACGCCTTCTCCGTCAGAACCTACCTCATGAAGTCCTACACCTCCAGATGCCTCACCCATGAAGAGAGGATCTTCAACTACAGGCAAGGCGGGTGGTGGAGAATGCCTTTGGCGTCCTGGCCAACAGGTTCCAGGTACTTCTCACCACCATGCAGCATCGCCCAGAGACCGTGAGGAGGATCGTGGAAGCTTGCTCATCCTGCACAAACTCATGCGCACCCGCTACCCAGTGTTGCAGAACAGGCTCATGGACCTCCAACAAGGCAATGGGGACATGGAGCCTGGTGAATGAAGGCAAGGGTGAAACCTGATAGACACTGTGAATGTGCAAGGCCCCAACAGAGCTTCACGTGAAGGGAAGAAGCAGCGCAACCTCCTGAGACACTGGTGCGACTCCCCAGCTGGAGCAGTGGAGTGACAAGACAGGATGATAGATGCTTAATGGATGCTTCCTTGAGGCTGTCTCATCACACTTATGAGATTGTGCCATGTATTTTGAGTGGCCCTACAATGAACAGGGCATTTAATAAAGAGTTGTGTTTATGTTGAAATGTGTGGATCAATGATTACATTGTTATTGATAATAAAGGGCCATAGGTGTGGCAGCTGGGAGGGTGGACCATACAGTCCCACTATGCTTGCACTGGAGGTTTATCTATCCCACAGCTATTACCCATCCCAAAGGTATCTCTGCCCATCCCAAAGGTATCCCTGCCCATCCCACAGCTATTACCCATCCCACAGGTATCCCTGCCCATCCCACAGCTATTACCCATCCCACAGGTATCCCTGCCCATCCCACTGCTATCCTTACCCATCCCACAAGCATGCAAAGGCTTAAACCATTTCTAAAAGTTTCCACCAAGACTTTATTTAAAAAAATAAATGAAGCAAGTGTGTGAAGCAAAGATAATCTTTACTAATAACAAGCTGTAAAAGAAAAATGACCCAAGTGTCCCAAGCAAAGATAAAGTCAGCAGGTAGCCACCCAGTCTCTGGCACTCTTATCAGTCACTCTGAGGCGTGCCCAGTCTCAGTGGTGAAGGGTCCAGGTGCTGTGGAGGTGGCTGCTGCTGGAGTGCTGGTCTGAGGCTGGGCTTGGCTGTGGGATGGAGGAAGGAGGAGTGTAGTGGGGATGTCTGGTCTGCAGTTGAGCGAGGTGAGGCGTGGGTGGCATCTGTGGTGTGAGTGGCATCTGTGGCATGGGTGGCATCGGTGGCGTGGCTGGCATTTGTGAACTCGGTGCATTGGTGGCATCAGTGGCATTGGTGGCACCGGTGACGTTCGATGTACCTGTGCCTGGACTGGGAAGGGCTGCCTGTGCTGATGGAGCTCCTGGTAGCCGTAGCCTTGGTTGGTGAGGGCCTGTGGAAAGCCTTGGAAGGGCAGTGACATCACCTGGGGTGGAGGAGCAGACCTGGACTGGGTGGGAGCAGGTTCAGCTGGGTCTGGAGGGCTGTGAAGAAGACCGGTGATCCTGTCCTTGATCCCCTGGTAATGTGATTTGGACATGTTCAAGAGGGTCTGGTTGACGTACGTTATGAAGGGCTTGCGGTTGGAGGATGGGATGTCGGTGTTTACCAGCTGAGAGAGGAGATCTATACGCTGCTTCTGATGGTGTCCCTGATCTCCAGCAGGACAGTGTGGCTCTGCCCCTCCGGTCTGCCTCTCTGCCTGCTTTCTGTGGAGGTGGAGCTGGGGGTGGATGTGGGTTGGTCTCTGGTGGAAGTGCCCTCTCCTTGCTCCCACTGCGTCAGGGGGTCCTCCACGCGCTCCGCCATGGGTAGTGCAGCTGTTGGGGGGGTCTCCGTCATGGCACGCTCCACAGATACCTGCCTGGACACAGGAGCTGACTCTTGGCCAGAAGAGGACTGGCTCTCTGCGGGCTGCCTGAGAGAGAGGGTTGTCAGAGGGGCTGCTCCTCGGTGGCGGACCTCACCCTCCAAGAAGCTGCACTTGGCCATCACGTAGGACTCTCGGTCCATCAGCTTGACCATGGCCTGGCCAGATTTCTTGAGGTGCAGCTTCCCGTACCAGGTGTGCATGTGCTTCCACCAGCTGAGGAGCACCTCCGAAGTGTAGCCCAGGCTCTCCGCCTTCTCTCTCCAAGCAGCCTGCTTCCTTTTGGTGTCTCGATAGAGCCTGTGTCCCTTCCGCCAAAGATACTCGTTCTCCCTCAGCCATTCCAGCACCTCATGTTCCTCTTCGATGGAGTATTGCCTCCTCTCCCGTTCACGCATATGCCTCTTCCTCCCCCTGGCAGGGCCATATGGGCCCTCATCAGAGGGGCTTTGAGGTTGTAGGGGCTGCTCCACCACACCACCACCAGCAGCAACAACAACAGAAGCATCAAAAACAGGACCAGCAGCACCAGTAGCACCAGGATCAGCAGCACCAGGATCAGAAGCACCAGCAGCACCAGCAGGACCAGGAGCACCAGCAGGACCAGGAGCGCCAGGAGCACCAGCAGGACCAGCAGGACCAGGAGAAGCACCAGCAGAGAAGCACCAGCGCCAGGAGCAGCACCAGCAGAGTAAGCACCAGCAGAAGCACCAGCACCAGGAGCAGCACCAGCAGAAGCACCAGCACCAGCAGAGTCAGCCCCAGCAGCAGAAGCCCAGCAGAAGCAGGGTCAGCACCAGGGGGTGGGATGATGGCCCTGTCCCTCTTGCCAGGGCTGGCAGCAGATGCCACAGGCTTCCTCTTCTTCCCCAGAGTTGTTGGCTGGCTGGCTGGCTGGCTGGCTGGAGCTGTGTCTGGCAGCAGGTCTTTCCTCTGAATGGTGACCTGCTTGGGAGCTGCTTCCCTTTATATCTGCGGGGCTGATGCAATGCATCCTCCCCACAAGCGCAGTGAGCGCTTTTCATCCGCTCGGCATCCGCTCGGCATCCGCTAGTCTTCCATGATGCATCCGCTTCATCTGCTCGGCATCCGCTCTGCATCCTCTCTTTCCGCTGCGTGTCTGCTTCGCTGTGGTCCCCCGGAAGCCTTGCCGATGTGCCATCCGCTTCCATCCGCTTCCATCTGCTAGGCTTCCATGGAGCATCCGCTTTCCATCCTGGCTATGTCCTCCCCCCATCCGTTCCGTTCCATTGTTGTCCACTCTGGTTATGCAAATTCGGGGCACTTTTGAGAGCGGATAACAACGGATGGAACATTTTCTCATCCGCTGTGTCCTTTTTACAAACGTTTTGCATCCGTCGGCCAATGCGACAGGTCCTTTAACAGCTGAATTTCTTCTCTTCCAAGAAAGCTCAAGTCATCAAGATTGCTTGGCTTCTGCCATACAGTGCATTGCTGTGGAGCTTGAGGGACAATTGTAATGCAGAGATAGAGGATTTAATCAAGTAGGATGGACAAAACAACTGTAACAAAATTAATATTGTACCAATAATATGAATTTAGTAATATCTTGGTATGTATGGCAGAGTAATGCCAGAACGGTTGCACTGTGTGTTTGATATTTATATTTGTAAACAATTATATCTGTCTGTCTGTCTGTCTGTCTGTATGTATTTATGTGTGTGTGTGTGTGTGTGTTTATGTATATGTTTTTGTATATGTATATGTATATATGTAATACAGAGAACCCTTTGATTAGTAATGGTGGCTTATTTTCACCAGTGCTGTGTTGAGGAAATGTGTTTAGCATCAGTTTCCAATAATTTCCAGGAGTTAAGCCATTGCAAAGTATCACTTTATCTGTCTTTGGAAGACTTATTCTCTTGGATCAACAGGGTCAACAGGTGGGTGGGTTCAGACTTGAAGGTCATCTATTGCTGAGGGCTGGATGGACCACCACAGCTGAGTGATGTAATTTAGATGTCTGTGAGTTGGCACCCTCTCACAGTGAGGCATGATGGTGGCTGGTAGCAATATACAAATGCATTGGCCAAAGACTACTTTGAACCCAAAGGAGACGTCCATCTGGAAGAAAGTGCCAGCTGCTTTGCTATATGAATCAAGGCTCTAGTTTCAGGGTTCTGCTGGGTAAGAAGTATTTGCTTTGCACCTCTGCTCAAAGTTTGATGAGGTCATCCCATTTCTCCCAACTCAAGATGCACAGAAAGATTACCCACCCTTGGACGAGGCTGCCAATGGCATTCCCGTATAAGTCAATTTTGGCTTCCTTATGATCAGGAACCATACTAAGAATGTTGACTCATGCCGAAATACAGGCAGGTGGTCTCCTCTGAGGATGTGAGTAAGTCTTGTTCTTTGTTTGCTAAAAATAAGTTGTAGGAGCATTAGGAGCCCTGTGGTCCTCCAATTTTAAACCAGAAAAAAATCTTTTCTGTGCCTATTCAACCTTAGGCTGAGTCAGATCAGCCTGTATGTGGTTGCAGTCTAAACTTTAAATCTAAACTTTAAGCTAGCCACCTGAAATATACTGAGGGAGGTTGCTATACTTTTTTCCAGCTAAACACTTGTTCAAGATTGGATTAATTTGTGCAAAGGGCATAGAGATCAGGCTAGATACCACTGGGAAATACTTCTTTAAGTGGTAAATATGATATTAAATTTGCAGGAAAGAGCCCATGTAATACCATCAATGTTTCTTTGCATGCATCAATAGCTGTGAAAGCATATTTATATGGTGCACATTAACGAAGCTCATCACTAACAAATTGCCTCTCAGGCATCTGGAAGCTTTCATTACTAATTGGTTTTTAGAATGTGGCTTAAAGGACATCACTAACGTACAGATCCTCATCCTGTAATGAGCTAGAGAAAGGGAGATGAAGGAGGTAGTTAACAATCCCACTTCACTTTTACTTGTTGCTATGGGATTCCTCCCCCTTCATTGTTCAGTCTAACAGATTTTGTGGATTTTTCCTCATGCTGAAAATCAGGATCAGGCAAATGGCCAACAGCCTTCCTGAATCTGGCACCCTCGCCCTACATTACAATGTCAGCTTCTAGAATTCCCAGCCAGCATCTGGAGAATGCCAGGATAGAGAGCTACAAGAGCATTTGCATTCAGAGGGTGTGACTGGTTAGCATTAGCAAGAATCCAATGGGGCATCCGGACAGAGGATTCTTTGTGTTACCAGTCAAAAGACACGGTGCAATTATATCTTTCTCCTTCTTCCAGGGCAATCTCCATACTTGGAAAAAGAGGAGAGGAAAGGCAGTGAGAAAACACAACTCCAAATGAAAGTAGACAAGGGGCACTTACACACTCTCACTGCTTAAAAGCAGCAGGAAGGTAACGTGCCGTTTGATTTCACTGAAGTCTCTTCAGACACTACAAGAACAAGAAGCAACAAGGCGGGGCCAGTCTTGAGCTGCCCATAGGTTGAAACTTAGAATCATAGAGTTGGATGGGGCTTGAAGGTCTTGGAGGAATTCTAAAACCATCCCAGACAAATAGCTGTCCAATCTTCGTTTGATAACCTCCAAAAATAGAGCATCCATGACTCCAGGAGGCAGGCTTTTCCACTGTTTTAACAGCTGTCAAGGTCAAGAAATTACTCTTTATTTCAAGTTTGGGTCTTTCTCTATAAAGCTTCTACCCATTGGTTTTTCCTAAGCCCAGGCACTATTCATGCCCTTTTCCCTGGGACAGCTGTTCAAGAATTGAAAAGCTGCTATCATGTTTCCCCTTAGCTTTCTTTTTTTTAAGTTAAACATATGCAGTTCTTTTCACAATTCTTCATATGAGCTACAGAGGCGCAGTGGTTACAGTGCAGTACTGTAGGCTACTTCTGCTCACTGCAGGCTTGAATTTGGCAGTTCAAATCTCTCTAGGCTCAAGGTTGACTCAGCCTTCCATCTTTCCGAGGTGGATAAAATGAGGACCCAAATTGTTGGGGGCAATACGCTGACTCTTGTAAACTGCTTATAGAGGGCTGTAAAGCGCTGTAAAGTGCTATATAAGCCTGTCTACTGCTATTTAGCTTCCCAGGCTCCCACCATCTTGGTTATTCTTTTCTGCACTCTTTCCAATTTCTCAGAAACCTTCTTGCAGGTATGTATGCATCCATGTATGTGTTTATCTATTACATTTATATGCCCTCTATCTCACTGTCAAGTGATTCTGTAGCGACCAAACCTGGACATAGAATTCCAGATGCAGTCTGACCAACTCAGCGAAAGGGAATGATCATTTCTTGTGATCTCAATATTGTATCAAATAACAGATAATAGATAATCAGAGTTGGAAGGGACCTTGTAGGTCATCTAGTCCAACCCCCCGTCCAAGCAGGAGACCCTATACCATTTCTGACAGATGGCAGTCCAATCTCTTCTTGAAGATCTCAAGTGATGGTGCTCCCACAACTTCCTAGGGCAACTTCTGTTCCATTGGTTGATTGTTCTCACTGTCAGAGTTTCCCCTTATTTCCAGGTTAAATCTCTCCTTGTTCAGTTTTCATCCATTATTCCTTGTCTGGCCTACAGGTGCTTTAGAAAATAGCTTGACCCCTTCCTCCCTGTGGCAGCCCCTCAAATATTGGAAGACCGCTATCATGTCTCCCCTGGTCCTTCTCTTCACTAGACTAACCATGCCCAGTTCCCGTAACCGTTCTTCATATGTTTTAGTCTCCAGTCCCTTAATCATCATAGTTGCTCTTCTCTGTACTTTTTCTAGTGTCTCAACATCTTTTTTGTAATGTGGTGAACAAAACTGGATGCAGTACTCTCGGTGTGGTCTTACTAAGGCTTTATAGAGTTGTATTAGTACCTCCCTTGATCTTGATTGTATCCCTCTGTTAATATAACTTAGGATTATATTAGCTTTTTTGGCTGCTGCTGCACACTGCTGGCTCATATTTAGCTGGTTGTCCACTAAGACTCCAAGATCCCTCTCAAATTTACTGCTATTGAGCCTGGTTTCACCCAATCTATATGTGTACTTTTGGTTTTTCTTGCTTAAGTGTAGGATTTTACTTTCCTCTGCTGAGTATCACTGTTGCTGCAACCTAACATTGCCTCAGCAAGGATGATTCTGATTCTTTTGGCAGCTAAAGCACTCATGCATAAATCACCTAAAACATCCTGATTCTTCAGAAAAGTAATACTGCTACTTACCTTCTACCTGTACATCAAGTTTTTCCTATTTTAGTCCACGTCCTGACACAACAACTAATACCTTGTTCCCATTCCATGTAAAACAGAATTAAATAAAACACTTTGTATGCCATATTGATGTTGGTACTTTGTGTTGCATTCTGGCTTTCCAGAGAGGAAAAAATCCCAATGGTTTTAATGAGAGAAAGCTGAAGAGCATTATGCATCCTGTTTGTTTTAAGGAGCTGGGAATTTGGTTGAAGGTGAGGAGGGGGGAAGAGGAGTTTGTTAAAATAGTGAGCCATTTTGGTGTAGGGGTTAAGGCATCAAGATAAAAGCCAGGAGCTCTAATCCTGAGTTACAAAGTCATTCTGTGCCAGCCCTAGGACAATGGCAAGCCACTTCTGAAATCTTAAAAAAAAAAAAAACAATCCAAAATCTACAGGGGTTCATCCAGCAGTCACCAGAGGAGAACAGCTTACTCACCACTAGCTCCAGAGTTGCAATGCCTCTTACACACTGAGGCTGAATTACTAGAAATGATGCAGATTTGATTCTGGAAATCACGCATACCATGCTTGAAGGTGCTCAATATCTGATTTCTCTTGATTCTCTGTGGTTTCCTCCTGTTGAGGCAGTCATCCTATAATCACAGCCACTCCAGAGCTTAGCGCTCTCTCCACCACACACACACAAAGAATTGTCCAGGAAAATGAAAAGCAGTTGAAATGTGCCTATTGCTTTCAGTTTGATAATGGTGAGGGGGAGGATAAGTGTGATTAAGATGCTGACAGAAACTTGAAATGAGAATTGTCTACTTTAGGCAAGTAATAGACTGCTCTTCATTAGATGATTAGATTATCATTACCATGACTCCATTGCCTTTGGGGGTGTAAATTAAAAGCAGGATTATGACTACATCTCAGTGGTGCGTTGCTTGATTTTGGGACAATCTGGCAAAAGGTTGCTTGCACTCTCTAGCAACAGAGATGCTGCCATGAGTAATATCCTGGAGCAACAGGGAGTTTTGTAGAGGAAAAAAAATCAGAAATATTGTAACAGGGTTTAGATTTGGCAATTCATTAAAAAAAAATCAAACCCTTTGGGCTACTTGCCAATGGCTCCAAATGGACCATCTATTACTAAGGGAACAACTCTTTTTATTCCAGTTAGTCCAGAACAGGGTTCATATTGATATGCAATCCTTAAGCAGAGTAATCCTAGGAGAAAAGGGGAGAGAACTGTGTAATGACTTGGCCCTTGTCAGGTGTGAACAAGCAGACATACACGTGAAGAGTTTAAATGAGTTGGGAATCTTCCCAGACTGGCAGTTTACCAGTAGGAAAAACTATATAAGGTTCAACAGCTTTCAAGGGGGTTCAGACCTTGCCTTCTAATGTTTATGTAATGATTCCAGGCTAATTCCCCACCTGACCCTCCTCCCGACTGGGACAGTCTCTTTCCAACAGCCCCACAGTTAAACATTCACAATGCCCTGTCACCAGTAATGAATTAAACCAGGGGTCTCCAAATTTTAACATTAATATTTCAACTCCCAGCATTCCTCAGCTAATCATGTTGGCTGGGCAATTCTGGGAGTTGGTCCACAAGTCTTAAAGTTGCCCAAGTTTGGAGACTCCTGCCTTAAATCATCTGCAAGATGCTCTCTAGACTTCCATCACTCCCTGCCAGCACACCCTAAAATTACCATAATTTTCCTGGTTTGAATGAAAACCCCAAAGCACATGAATTTTTATCTTATACAGTATGTGTCTTCCTTTTCAAGGTCAACACTCTACTCTTGGACAACTGGAACACAGGACCAAAGGCCAGAGGGCTGCAGAATTCAAGGTGCCTTGCTCTGAATTTAGTTAGTACTAGCGACTACTTATTAGCTGGGATGTCATGAGCCTCAGCTTAATTACAGCTCTAAAACTTGTCAAACTAGCTTTTGTAGTGATCTCTCCTCCCCGCCCCATCCCTCCACTGTGCTTCCTGGGGAGCTAAATGAGAAAGTACAGGTTTCTAAAGGAGCCCAATGTAAATCACAACTGAGTAACGTCAGCTCTGTATCAGTCTGAGATTTTGCTGGACCTCATCACATATTTAGGACAACATTGCCTCCAAATAATGTTTCTGCGGTGGCTTATTTTGCATTGGGAGGAGAAATAGTCCCTGAGCACAGAGGGGTCTTGTGTAAATGTCTAGGAGAAGAGCCCTTTTCTGCTGTGGGTCCTCCCCTTTGGAACATTGTGTTCCCTCAAGGTGAGATCCTCACTCCTGGCTTTCTGTAGGGCCTGAAGCTCTGACTCAGCCAGTTGGCCTCGGACCTCAATGAGAGTGCATCATGTTGGATGAAGGAAACTTCTGCATTTTATGCTCCAATCCATTTTTAATGGTAAATCGTTACTGTTATTTATTGTTTTATTGTTTGCCCATTTTTAATGTTTGTAAACTATCAATAGTCGCCTCTGAACCAGGTAGGCAATGCACATATTCAATAAATAAATGAAAATAAATATATGCAGTGGAAGCAATGCTCCGGATCCTTCTTTATCATACAAGTGCTGAGTGGATTATAACACAGAGAATAACATCTGGACCTGCAGTAGTTTACAACCACAGAGACCAAACCCTATAACAGGGGTGGGTTTGTTAGAGTCCACCCCATCAGCCTCAAGTAGGTGGTCATTGGTTTGGGATGATTAGAGATATATTATTGTATTTTATGGTTGCTGTTTCTCATGTTGTGGTTTTAAATGTGCACCAACCTGAGTCACCTTTTGAGAAGAGAGAAAGCTTCATCATTGCCTGATTGGATAAATAAGGTGGAGTTGGCAGCTTCCAGGTGGCCACATCCGGCTCATTTTTCTTAAGACAGACCAATAAATTGGGACTCTGAGCTCAGCCAGACTGGCAGAGGCCTGTGAGCTGAGGAACAGCTCGCATATGGTTGGTTTGGTGCCTTGTTTCAAAAGCCAAGGATAAGACCAAAATTTGGAAGTCGACATGCAGTCCTAAAAGCAACACAGAGCTGCTTTGTGCTTCCAACAGTAGTGGAGATGGCCATTTACACCACCATTTCTCACTTGGAGAAAAGTTACAACTCTCAAGGATTGGCGAAAGTTATAGAAGCTGAAGAGTTGGCCCATTTGCCTTCCTGAATGTGAGCAAAAATGCATCTCTCTCTCTCTCTGTCCCCCCCTCTCTCTCACACACAATTTACTTTGATTCAGAATGGGCTTTCTTTTCCCTCTTCTCCTCCCCCTTCTTCCAAGCTGGTAAGAGGAAAAGCTGTCCAAATCTGACACCGTTCGATGGAGTGAATAATATTTCCCATGCCAAGGCATATATACAGAGAGAAAGAGAGAAAGTCAGTCCTCCAATACTGCAAATTCCCTCCTCGTGATACCACAAATTTGACAACTGTGTTCTTATTTCCTTAGGAAATTTCAAATGGCTTTGGGAATGAAGTAGAATGGGCACGATCCAGCTTCTCAAATGGCCACTACATGTGTGTAAGAGATGGATTCCCACTGGACTTAATCAAGCCATGGGGCCTTGGCTGGATAGCCAAAATATACATAAGGAGGGGTCCTGGCTCAGCACACTGACTAGAAATATTGGCTTGTCTGCCCAGTTTCAAAGATAAAGTTGATCTTTGCAATGCTTCCATTTCCCAAGGACTTTTAAAAAAATTGATAGAATTCCAGGGCCTGTTTTTTGAGGAAGAGAAAAATGTGCAGTTTCAGCAAGTTCAACTTAAAAAAAAATCATTTGTTTATTTAATATATTTTATTATGCCATGCCCCACAAGCACTTGTAGCCCTGTATAAATAAAATAAAAAACAAAACAGCAAGAGATCAAATGTATCGATCAACCAATATACCCACAGCCTCAGCCTGTAAAATTGCAACTTAAACAGGATAAAGTACAACTAAGTGTAATAAAATACACCAGTTTATTTTTTGTTTTAAAGTTTTCTTCAGTTCTGGAACACTGATTCATGCATCTCTGAGTTCAACTCATGATGAATTAAGCAATGAAGAACTTTCAGTAGATTTATTAAAGTCAAGTCAGCCAAGACAAAACAGAGCAGGACATAAATATTTCAGAACACATAGCATTAGGCAATACCAAAAAAAATAATGAATTGTAAATATTCAACATTGCTTAACTATTAACAATGTGTCAAAAATATTCATGCAGTGCTAATTAATTCACTAATGAAGAAGGGAATTCTATCAAATGATCTGGTTACAATATATGAAGAAACCTGGATATTCTTGAATTCAAAGCTGGATGCAGCATTATTTTTCAATGGCTCTTGTCGTTAACAACACTAGCTCTGTGATGAATGCTGTTAAATCAGATCTTCAATACATTTCTAGACTGATCCTATGCATCTGGACTCCAGGTTTACTCTTTTGGCATTCAGTGTATGCTGAGTGATGGGTGCTGTGATCCAACATATCTGCAAGGACCTATTTGGGAAGGCCCCAGACAGGGATGAGAGCAGTTGCAGACAGAAGCTTCAGCTGGTATTGATTGAAAAAGTGAGACGCAGATAATATGCATTGCAGGTAGTTCTCGGCTTACAGCCATTTGTTAAGTGACAGTTTGAAATTACAACGGAACTGACTTATGACCATTTTTTACACCACCATTGCAGCATCCCCATGGTCATGTGATCAAAATTCAGAGGCTTGGCAACTGGCATGTACTTATGATGGTTGCAGTGTCCTGGGGTCATGTGATCAACTTTTGCATCCTTCTGACACGCAAAGTCAATGGGGAAGAAGCCAGATTCAGTAAACAACCATGTTACTAACTTAACAACCACAGTGATTCACTAAACAACAGTGGCAAGAAAGGGCATAAAATGGGGCAAAACTCAGATAACAACTGTCTGGCTTAGCAATGGAAATGTTGGGCTCAGTTGTGGTTGTTAGTCAAGGCCCACCTAACCTTGACTTGCCTGACAATTTTTGAGGCAGTGTCCTCTGCTAAGGACACTTACCTTCTAAGATAGCAATTTCAGTCAATTGCATTAAAAAAGGCTAGAAATTTGAGCCCCCTCTTCTCCATCAGTAGATAACACTGGGTTCCTGGCATGTCTATGTATACTCTGTGTCCTAAAACTCGATTTAAAAAGTGTGCTCTATCCCACCATCAGGTCTATGAGGTCAACATGTACTCTTACACCATGTCCAGAACCGGAAACTCACAACTTCCAAGTTGTACCCCTGATTTTGGACTACCTGTAGCTAGAAGGTGTTGCATCGGCTTGATCATGTTGCTACCTTTGCTATAAATATTTAACTATAACAACCCTCTTGGGTCCCTATGAATAATTCTCATACCCTCCCTGTTACTTTGCTGAAATCAGAGGTGGTGATACTTATGTGGTCCTTCGTCTCAAAGAAAACTTTAATACAGCGTGGTGCATCTCAGGTGCTGGCTAAGATGGTAAGTGATGCTACTGGCATTTCCTTTTGCTATAGCTACATTACCAGCCCATTAAAAAAGAAAAACAATAGAAAAAATAATTTTTGGACATATGCAGCAGCTAAATGTTGTAGAGAAAGGGGCCTTTGAGATGTTATTGGAGGGTGAAGGAAAAAATGCTTCGAGTTCACTGAAGTTGGATAAGCTGGTTTTGGGGGGGTGAGTGGGTTCCCTCTCCACTTTTATATCATCGTCATTATGACCATCATCCTTTTTTACTAGCCTTTTCTTGCCAGATTGATCTATTACAAGATTGTGTTTGCTTTTCTTTATAAAAGTCACATTTTTTTTCTTTTTCACATTCCTTTTCTCCCTTCCCAGATTAAAAAAATGATACATCTTAAAGAAATACCACAGCACACAGTGGGCCGGTCCCAGCATTGCAATTTCCTTTAGACTGAAATGTTATCGCCTGGCTGAGTACATTATTGTGCGAGATAGCTGAGTTTTCCCAAATGTCAAAATTCAAGTCAGAGATGCCTCAGTGCTTGTTATCAAAATGCTTTTATTTTACTTGAAAGCCCTGAGAAAAGATAGAGGGAAATTCTCCACAAAGAATCAGAGACGTGACAAAGTCATGAGGAAATTCACCTTAGGAATAAATAAATCTGTTCATTTGAGAACTATATGTCTTTCAGAGGTTCCTACTCCTGTCTTATGAGACTTTTAAAAATGCTCCCCAAAATATCCCTGAAGAAGAGGGGGAGGGGTTGTCAACCTATTCTCCAAAGCACCTGAGGGCAGGACAAGAAGCAATGGATGGAATCTAATCAAGGAGAGAAGCAACCTAGAACTAAGGAGAAATTTCCAGACAGAACAATTAATCAGTGGAACAATTTACCTCCAGAACTTGTGGGTGTCCCAACACTGGAAGCTTTTAAGAAGAGATTGGACAACCATTTGCCTTAAATAGTATAGGGTTTCCTGCCAGAGCAAGGGGTTGGGCTAGAAGACCTCCAGGTTCCCTTCCAACTCTGTTTCTCTGTTATTTATTTTTGTAAAAAAAAATCCCTTCCAATATATATTGGGACTGTGTAGAGCATGTTGATGCCTTTCAGTTGCCAAGAATTGCATCACAATTTTTAGAGGAAAGTGAAATTTGATGGATAACGAATCTTTGATCAACACAGGAATGTAAGAATAACAGATGAATGTTAATATAGGAAAACTCACAAAGATTGGATGGCTATGACAGTCCTAGTTGAGATGTACCCTGAACAGGAGTTTTTGTGGCTTCTCTGAAATCCAGAACATACTTTGCTGGCTTGAATAGGATGTCAGCTCAGTCTGAGGGCTTCTACAGGATTAATGCCACACTTTTCCTTGTTTTTCTAAAGGCTTAGGTAACCTTCACCCCAGGTTGCAATCAATAAATACTGGCTGTATGTCTATTTCTGCAGAATGGGATGGTTTTGTAAAAAAATTCATAGGGTGCAGCCTATCAAATTTCAAATAAATAACACCATGCTTTTGTATTAAAAAAAGACAATAAATAGGCCACAGGGTGCCTGTAAACAAACATGTGTTTGCAAGTTCTTCTCATCATCCTCTGTCCCACTTCATTTCATGTTTTAAAGTGCTTTTGATTAAAAAAATATTCAGTGGCAAGTTAAAATGCTACAAAGCAAAACCCAAGCATATGAAATTATTTTTATTAACCAGAATGCATTGGGCTCCAAAAGCGTGCTTAGAAAAATGAAAAGGATAGGTTAAAGAGGTTTGTTTTGCTTGATTTGGGATGCTTATCTGCTTAGAAAAAGGTAGGGATCAACAGAGGAATACTACCGTGTTTCTCCAACAATACGTCCTCTCCCAACAGGAAGACCCAGCATGTTTTATGGGCATAAAATCAAATTAAGCCCCTCCCCCCAAATTAAGGCCTATATTAAACATGTGAAATGCGGGGGAATGGCCAGGGGGGGGGGCTTGCCGTTAGAAAGTCCTTTTGTTGCATACCTGGATATGGTGCTGCCTGCGTTGACTTTGGCATTGGTGGGGCACTTTGTATTGTGAAACCTTCCTCCACCATTGCTTTCTCTTCTCCATTGCTGCCATGGTGTTTACAGCAACGCCGCGGCATTTGGCACAGCCATGTGCAGCCAGCCAAGGCTCCTCCCTGCAACCGGAGCCCGGTGGAGACACTCGGCTTCAGGTGCTCCTGTCGCCACTTTCCCTTTGCTTTCGAAGGTAAAGCTAATTATTTTAAAAACGATGCCCTACTACAATAAAGCCTCCCCTGCCTGAGAGGGCAGCCCAACCCCACATGGGGAGACGAATCTCCTGGGGCCGCAGTGCAGGATCGCCCCCCCCGGAAGAAGCACCTAGCCGCCATCCCTGCCTGGCGCCGGACAGAGCGCGAAGAGCTTTGCCTGGGGCGCCCAGCGCAGCTGACAGGAGAGCCCTCCTTCCCGGCGGCAGAGCTCTTGCCAAGGCAGTGAGCACCTCCCTGCCAGACCCTCTGCTCATCCCACCAGGGCCGCACCAGAGCCGTACGGGCTGGGCAGAGCCAGGAAACCGAGCCATGGGTGCATGCCCACCTGCCAAGCAAAAGAACTGGGCCGACCTGAACTTGGCTTCCTTCCCAAGTCCCTCCAGTGCAAACCCGAAGGGGCCACTGGGAGAGGCCGCCCGAGGCAGTGATAGCACCCACCCATCCATGGACAGGGAGGCAAGGTGACTCGTCCTCCTCCTCCGAGCTGAGCCCTGCCAAGTCAGTGCCTCTGCCTGATGCCCGTTCTGCTGCAGCGTTTGGAGCTGCTGGTGCATTTGGAGATGCACAGGGACAGACTGGGTGAGGGGTGGAAAGGACGGGTGGCTTCGGGCTCTCTCCGCTGGCCAGGGAAGCAGCACTGCCATCACCTGGGCCTCCTTGTCTGTGGATGGATGGGCGCTATCATTGCCTCGGGCAGCCTCTCCCAGTGGGTTCGCGCTGGAGGGACTTGGGAAGCTCAGGTTGGCCCGGCTCTTTTGCTTGGCAGGTGGGCGCATACCCGCGGCTTGCTTTCCTGGCTCTGCCCAGCCCGCACAGCTCTGGTGCAGCCCTGGTGGGATGAGCAGAGGGTCCAGCGGGCAGCTGCTCGTTGCCTTGGCGAGAGATCCACCACCAGGAAGAAGGGCCCACCTGTCGGCTGCGCTGGGCACCCCAAGCGAAGTTCTTCGCGCTCTGCTTGCGCCAGGCAGGGATGGAGGCTGGGCGCTTCTCCCGGGGGGATGATTCTTACTGCGGCCCCAGGAGATTAGCCTCCCCACGTGGGGTTGGGCTGCCCTCTCAGGCAGGGGAGGCTATGTTGTAATAGGTTGTTGTTTTTAAAATAATTGGCTTTACCTTCGAAAGCAAAGGGAAAGCGGCAACAGGAGCGCCTGAAGCCGAATGTCTCCGCCAGGCTCTGGTTGCAGGGAGGAGCCCTGGCTGGCTGTGTGTGGCTGTGCCAAATGCCGCGGCGTTGCTTTAAACGCCGCGGCAGCAATGGAGAAGAGAAAGCTATGGTGGAGGAAGGTCTCACGATGCAAAGTGCCCCACCAACTCCGAGGTAAACATCCAAGCTGTCGCTGCCTGCCCACACGAGGATGTGGGGGGGTGGAATTAAGTCACCCCCGAAAAGATGGCCTTGCCATTTTTTCGCGGTTCAAAAAAATAAGGCCCGGCCTTATTTTGTGGGAAACACGGTAGAATGGTTGCAGGAACTGGATATGTCTAGTTTCATGAAAAGAAGGACTGGGGGAGACATAATAGTAATGTGCCAATATTTCACGGGCTTCCACAAAGAAGACGGAGTCAAGCTATTCTCCAAAGCACCTGGGGGCAGGACAAGAAGCAATGGGTGGAAACCAATCAAGGAGAGAAGCAACTTAGAACTAAGGAGAAATTTCCTGAAAGATAGAATCAGTAGAACAACTTGCCTCCAGAGGTTGTAAATGCTCCAACACTGGATGTTTTTAAGAAGAGATTGGATAACCATTTGTCTGAAATAGTGCAGAGCAGGGGGTTGGACTAGAAGACCTCCAAGGTCCCTTCCAGCTGTTATTCTATAGACAATTTGGGATGAACCCCCTTGGAATGGGGTGGGAATAGGAATGGGAAAAACCACAACAGTTTGCCTTTTGATCCATTTCTTTTTTTAAAAGTTTTTAAGAAGAGTTGTTAAGAAGAGATTGAACAATCATTTGTCTGGAATGGTATAGGGTTTCCTACCTGAGCAGTGGGTTGGACTAGAAGACCTTCAAGGTCCCTTCCAATTCTGTTATTTGGTTCTGTTATTCTTTTCGTTTTCGAGGAGCTTGATCAAGTATAGCAACCATTTTGTGCCTAGTGGCTTCCTCTCTGGGCAGCCATTTTGGGAGAGGCTTATCTTTCTAATTCTTAAATTCCTACCCACCCTTTGCTTCTTGCTTGCTGCAGATGAGCTGCCTCACTTTCATTTTTCTAGCGCTGTTTAACCGAATGCATTTTAAAGTGTACAGCCACCCACTGGCAATCGCCCATGGAAAAGAAGGCAAACTGAGCTGGTGCGAAATGCCACTTTGGGGCCATCGCAAGAGATTCTCAGAGTGAGGGCTATAGGAAAAAAGGCTGGCGTTTTTGGGCATGAGTTCATACTCAAACATTAGGGTCTGTTTTCAGTAACCAGGCATCCTTGGTGGCCTTCAGAATGTCATATTTGCAAGACAAGGACTTTAGTTCAGTGACAAATGAGCATATATCATGGAGATTGACTGTCAGCACCTCCGTATATATTTAGGGATTGTTAGCAAGCAGGAAACAATATCCTCCCATTGTAACTGCATGTCATACATTCCTAAAGTATAACAGATCTGGGAAAACAAAGGCATGGCTGGAGACAGTTCAGGGAATCACCATATTTTCGAGCTGGAGATCTCTCTGCTCTCACAGCAACCCTTCTCTTGTTATTTGCATTTCTACGCAGGCTCCTACCATAAAAGTGCTTTAAAAAGTGTGCCTATTATATGACAGAATTTGAATATAGTGGGTTGCTTTTTGAAAAGAAGTTCCCAATCCCACCAAACTTAATCCTTGGTTCTTCATCCCCTCTTCATGCCCACATTCTAACCTTACAAACACATCTTAATACTAAATGGGTGAAATGTTCTTTACAAATGGAAGCCAAATTACAGTTCAGTAACGATATGACAAATTGTCATCCATAATGTTCACAAGAAAACCTTCAGCTGCCCATGTTTCATTTCTAGGCATTGTTAAAACATCATAGCAACTGGAGAAGTACCAGTTAATTAGCCAATTATTTTTAAAAAAAACTTTCTTCCAAGTCAATTTAAAGGGATTAACAGAATTACAGAGCTGAAAGTGACCTTGGAGGTCTTCTAGTCCAACCCCCTGCTTAGGCAGGAAATCCTACGCCATTTCAGACAAATGGTTATCCAATCTCTTCTTAAAAACTTCCAGTGTTGGAGCATTTACAACTTCTGGAGGCAAGTTTTTTCACTGAATAATTGTTCTCGCTGTCAGAAAATTTCTCCTTAGTTTTAGGTTGCTTCTCTCCTTGATTCAGTTTCCATCCATTGCTTCTTGTCCTGCCCTCAGGTGCTTTGGAGAATAAGTTAACTCCCTCTTCTTTGAGGGAACCCCTGAGATCTTGGAACACTGCTATCATGGATAGGGTAAAAAAATCAAGATGGTGGTTTCAACTGTAGAGTAGAAGTTCTGTCTGTTTTTTTATGTATATTACATTATCAAAGGGGACAGATCTTCAGTCATATGGCCATGGACTCTTCTGACACTACAACTTGGTGGATGCCTGTGGATATACAAGTAGATCTCAGATTACAACCAACAGAATTGGTAGCGGAATTTCTGTTGCTAACCAATGCTTAAATGAGTCGTGCCTGATTTTATGACCTCTTTTACCCTAGTTGTTAAGTGAATCACTGCAATTGTTAAGTAAATCATACAGTTGTTAAGTGAATTCAGCTTTAACCATGGACTTGCTTTGTTAGAAGCTAAGTGGGAAGGTTGGCTTCCTCCCCAGGATTCTGCATCTGTTATAAATACATGCTGATAGCCAAGAACCCAAATTTTGATCATGTGACTGTGGGGATACTGCAGTGGACATAAGCATGGGGATTGATCAGAGGTCACGTTTTTCAGTGCTGTTGTATCTTCGAATGGTCACTAAACAAATAGTCTCAAGTATTCCTGTTTTTTCACTGCCTTCACCCACTCCTCAAAACCACCACTTCAATCTTTTCAGACAGTAAATTTAAGTTTAGCCAATTTGCTTTCTGGGTCAGTCAGGGCTCCATTTTGATTTGAAAAAGGGAAGGGCAAGTTTCAATAACACCATCAAGCAGCTGGGATTTCATCCTTTTCCCACAAGGAGATTAAGCATTAAAACTGCTCATAACTTTCTCTTATGGGATTGCCTGCTTTTATAAAAAGCCTCATTGAAAAAGTAGCTATTGCTGTGAAATTTTAATATTTCCTGTCAAGTCATTGGATTAATTAAACATCATATGTCATGGGGAACATTTTCCACTCCTGGGTAAATAATATTTTCACTGCGTCCCTCCGTTGAGGGTCAAGCTCCTGAAGAAGTCGTTGGCCTTCGTACACACAGCAGGGAAGGGCAGTTCAAATCAACATTGTACTATTGTTAAGCCCTTCAGGCCATGAATCCTCTTGAGATGGGGTGATTCCTATGGAGACTGTCAGTTCTCTGGGTCATGGTAGTCCCAATGGTACTTTTTTTCAGAGGCAACTGGACTTTCTGGTTTTTCTTTGAAGACATTTCACTTCTCATCCAAGAAGCTTCTTGGATGAAAAGTGAAATGAAGAAGCTTCTTGGATGAGAAGAAAACGTCTTCAAAGAAAAACCAGAAAGTCCAGTTGCTTCTGGAAAAAAGCACCAATGGGATCTAAGATTGATTGATCCATCGACTGATTAAATAAATAAACAAACAAATAAATAAATGCTTTCCTTTCTTGATATAATGCATGGATGAATGGTTCGCTGCGTTCTCCCTCCCTCTCCATTACCTCCTTTTCTTTAAATAAAATAATGGAAGGTTGATGGTCAGTGGAAAGTTCTTGGAACTTCCAGTGTTTCCGGTGATACGTCTTAGAGGTATGTGAAAAAACCCGTAGACCCGTTAGGAGTTATAGAGAGTTGGTGGACAGAGGGAATGGCTGTGAATGGGGCTGAAGATCTTCCAATGCTTTGGGGATTGTTGGATTTGAAAATTTTGTTTTGATCATGACTGGTGCTTCTGGAGGCTAATATGAGTTTAATCAAATGTGCCACCAATCACCGACTTGACATTAAGATTGTAGAGTGACAGCAGTGATGGTGAGTGTCTCTTTATGAACAGCCACAGTTGCTTCTCTGGTCAGTTCAGTGGTACTAGTTATGCATACTTGCCAACATTTTGAAATCCTGAAGAGGTAGATTTTGCGAGGGAGCGAAGCGACCAAGTCCGAGCGGGCTTGCGCGCGAGGGGGGGAGGGTGTGGGAGGGGGGTGAATCAAAGCACAATGAAGGGAAAATATGACTTCCATTTCATTTTATGGTAGGTTTGCTACAAAATCGGTAGATCAGAAGAGAAAATCGGTAGCCGGTCAGTCTACTGCCCAAAGCGGTAGTCTACCGCCCAAAGCGGTAGAGTTGGCAAGTATGGTTATAGGATCCTGAGTATGCAAGGTTTTGGTGTGCTGCTGTGCCGTAGTGACTGGGTTGTGCCACTGGGACCACAAGAAAGCTCCCACTGCTCTTTATGCCTTCGCAATGAGTGTCTGATTGCCGGCCAAAGGTGTGACAGTTAGGCCTGAGATCTGTGCTTTCCAGTTTTGAAAGGTTGTAATGGATGGCTGCCTTGGACTGGGGACAACTGATCAGAAATTTGTTTATTTTCCCTCTGGGTGTGAGACTGAAGGGCAACATATCCTTCTCAGATAACACCAGGTTGTAATTGGGTTAAGAGTGTGTTGATTTCATGCCCTGAGTAGTCATGTTGAAAGCAGTCACAGGATTGGACATGAAGGGTGTGTGGTGGTGCGGACAGCTGGCTTGTTTAGGCCTGAAGTCTTCTATGTACACAAACAGACACAGCAGGAGACTTAAGGTTCTGACAAGTCATCTAGTCTGGAAGTAGTTGGGGATACCTGGATGTTGGATGAAATCCATGGAGCTAGCGGCATAAATAGCAGGGTGGGTTCAGTTCCAGGAAAGGGCAGTATGACATCTCTGGGGTGAAGAGCAGAAGAAAGGATGAAGGGATAGTGGGAGAAGGCTGATCTCGGGGAAAGTATACAGGTAGTTCTCGATTTAAAACAGTTCATTTAGTGTTTGAAGTTACAATGGCACTGGAAAGGTGACTTATGACCATTTTTCACAAAACTGTTGCAACATTCATGTAATCAGAATTCAAACGCTTAGCAACTCTCATATTTATGATGGTTGCAGTGTCCTAGGGTCATGTGATCACCTTCTACGACCATCTGACAAGCAAAATCAGAGGAAGCGACATTCACTTCCACAACTGTGTTATTAACTTAACAACTGCAGTGATCCACTTGACAACTGTGGCAACAAGGTCATAAATGGGGGAAAACTCACTTAATGACTGTCTTGATTAGCAATGGAAATTTGGAGCTCAATTATGGTGATAAATCAACAACCTGTATTTGGAATCTAGTATAGATTATGCTTTCTGGGCTCAACCCCAATGTCTCATCCTCAAGTTCTCAGAGATCTTGTATTGTAGTTGTTGCTGTTCAATGTCAGATAGACCTGCAATAAGACTAGAAAACTCAGGATTGTGAACCATTCAATTTTTGGGGGGAAAAAGACCATTTATGGTAACTGAATCTTGAAAGCCTGTTAAAGCTATTTTCCAGATCAATCTATATTTAGCATAATTAAGGTAGAGTTACTCTATGTCTCTTTCTCACAAAACTCTTCTAAAATAAGGATTTTTTTCTGTGACAATTCAGTTTCCTCCCATAATACCTTGCTCCCTCTTTCATGTTCCTCAGGTCTGGTGGATATTCCATCACATTATTTCATCCAAGTTATTATGGATGTGGGGGCTGACTTGACATGCATTATCAAGATCTGGATGAGCACTTTGAAAGAGGTTTCTTTCTTGGAAATATGTTCACTTGGATTGAACACAGCACAGTTGTGGAGAGTGTATGGAGATCTTTTGTGGGTTTCAGTGTCATTGTTCCACGCAAAATTGAATATGAGTTCCTGTTTGTGAAGTTAGGCTCTAGGACAGCGGTCCCCACCCTTTCTGGCTAGATGGCCAAGTGGGGGCGGTGGGAGAGGGAATATAGTTCCCTGTGAGTGTCAGATGAGTGTGCATGAGGGCAAGCGGCTGCCACTCATGTGAGGGGAGCTTTATGTGCGAGCACAAGTGGCATGCGCAGATGAAGCTTTGCTTGCTCGCCTGCTGCTTGTGTGGTCTGGTTCCTAACAGGCCACAAACCAATATCTGCCTGCAGCTTGAGGGTTACGACCCCTGCCTTAAACCAATTTCTCGTAGCTTGATGCCCTCCAGAGGTTTTAGAACTTGAATGTCCAGGAATTGTTAAATTAAATTAAGAAAATTATAGTCTCAATATGTGAGGATGGAGGTTTTCAGATTGGGAGCAGGTGATGGATAAGTCTAATGCAAGTATTTCAGTACTCAGATCACTGCTTTTATTTTTCACCATGAACAGAAAGAGAAAAAAATCAGAAATGATTGAATCAGTACTCAGCTTTAGAAATATCTGCATATAAATTCATACACTCCCTCATTTCACATGATGCTCTAAACATTTACGACACACACCCCGCACTATTAAATCAACAAAGATGAGCAAAAGCTGTGTGCAATTTATAGACAAGCTTATACAATGTGCTGCTTAATATTAAAAGCCGCCTGTTGCAAATTATGATTTATTACAGGCTGCAACTTTCTTATCACCAAGGGGATATGTTTCAACTAGTTCTACACAAGACAGGGATTTCAAAAGCACAAGCATGCACACATCCACCGTTTGCTATCATTCATACCAATCCTAAACATACATACTTCAGAGGTGTGGCTATATCCAAGGTTTAATATTTCTACTATAATTCATAGAGGGATGAATTATAGTAGAAATATTAGACCTTGGACATATTCTAGTCATTTGTCCATCTGTTAAAGCAATGAAGACCTGGATTCCCCCCTCCCAACACCCCCAGTACCGAGGTCAGCATGTTGATATAGCTGATATGGGGTGATTGGTGGGGACCTCAACATTGTTTATTTCTTTAAATGGTTGCTGCATTGTATTGTGATTTTATGTTATTCCCTTCTTCCCAAGTTCCTTCTGGTAGATGGGTGACAATCTAAACTCTTTTAATAAATAAATAAATTACCACCAAAAAGGCAATGTTCTGCTCTGGTCTAGTGATTTCTTCTGAATAAATTGTCAAATTAACAGCAACGGCTGCTTTTTACATTAATAGGAGGAAACATATTGACAGGACAGGAACCTCCAACTTTTCCTTATAGCAACTTCCTGAGAACATGAGTTAGGATGGCTGCCTCCAGTAAAAAAAAAATCATAAGAATATTTTAATGAATAATGAAGCAATAAATCCATTTTTTTTAAAGTTAAACATCAACTAGTAAATTAAAGCTTTACGTTAGTAAATCAATTAACATTTAATTTAAACTTTCAGCAGATTTGAAAATTACAGAAGTTGCTTGGGGAATGGCTGCTTCAGTTCAGTTTCCTTGCAGTAAAGCAAAGAGGATATAAAATATTTAATAAATATTTATTAAATTTAAAGAGGAAAGCAAAAGAAAATGAGAGAAAACACCTAACAGGAAATAAATTTCTCTCAATTGAATTCTATCCTACATCTCCTTGATTATTGATAATGGCAACTTTATTGATGTTCTGCTGTAACAGATTAACACCCAACCAATGAATTAATTGATCAATCTGTCAACAAGTTGATGATTAATCTGCTGAATGTTCTCTAATCAGTTGGTAGCTTTACACAAGCATTGCATTGGAAATGTATTGGAATGTGCAACATTTTTGCCACTTCCTGTTCTACTACCAGTGAAATCACTGCAAGGAAAAATACTTACCTGAAACGACTAACCTGTGAATAAGGTTCTTTCATGCCTGCAGTAATATGTAGCTCAACCCAGCCTCTGATCAGACTTGGTTGTATTGTTGAGGACTGGCAACTCGTATTCAGTATGAAGTGTCTACTTGTGTAAAGAATCTGCCTCCAGACCTTTGCTTGATGCTGATCCAGAATAACCTTCAATCCTGGAGAAGAAGGCTGGCAGATATACAAAAGTCTGAAGGAAGATGTTCTCAGGGTAAGATGGTGGATACCAGAGGCCTATCAACCCTTGTCTTGACACCCAGCAGGTGCTCGCTCCTATTGAACAGTTGGAGTGATTTAATAAAAAAGGGGGTGCTACATGCTATAAAACTACTGCCGTCTAGAGACAACTTAGAGAATGTGCCCACCTGTCTAGAAACTCTAAACCAGGGGTAACCAATCTTGTCAACCCCTAGAATTCCTCAGCCAGCCATGGCGGTTAGGGAATTCTGAGAGTTGAAGTCCACAAATCTTAAAGTTGCTAAGTTTGGAGACCCCGATTTAAACAATGGTTCATTAACATGGTAAAGAGTCTCTCAGGAGTCTTAACAGCAAGGATTTTCAAACTTGGCAAGTTTAAGATTTGTGGATTTCAACTCCCAGAATTCCTGAGCTAACATGACTGGAAGAGGAATTCTGGGAGTTGAAGTCCACAAATCTTAAAGCTGTCAAGTTTGAAGACCCCTAGTCTAGAGATGGTGAAGGAAAAACTTTTCTCACTTTGCTATCTGGTAAATAGACTGTCTGTCTGTCATCTATCATTTGTCTGTCTGTCTATCTATCAATCATCTATCTATCTATCTATCTATCTATCTATCTATCTATCTATCTATCTATCTATCT
>BLBF01000033.1:28005090-28034405 GCA_015471245.1 Laticauda colubrina
TCTATCTATCTATCTATCTATCTATCTATCTATCTATCTATCTATCTCTATATCCGTCTGTCCTTCCACCACCCATCTCTCTCTCTCTCTCTCTCTCTCTCTCTCTCTCTCTCTCTCTCTCTCTCTCTCTCTCTCTCTCTCTCTGTCTCTCTGTCTCTCTCTCTCTCTCTCTCTCTCTCTCTCTCTCTAATCTACCTATTGTCTATATATTATCTATCACATTTTTGAATCTCCCATCCTCCTTCCAGAGGAACTCTGGGAGGTGTACAATAAAATATTTTGTAATAGAATAGATGTTTGGTGCCTGGCCAGTCCCTCCACAAGGGCCATTTTGAGGGATAGTCCAAAATGCACTCTTAATACTCCAGGTGGGTCCATTAGCCCAGCCAAAAGTTGGAAAACTCTGACCTCTCAACTAAGCAATTAAATTAAGTGGGCCAGGTAAAGAAAAACACAGAAGAAAACTCATTTAATGCATTGGGAGAAAAATCGGTACATCAAAATACAATTGCCCCCTCCCAAAGCACTTAAAACATCCAGGTGTGGGGAAAAATAAGATTCCCCCCCCCTGCAATTGACACCAGAGATTATGCTGGTTTCCAAGAGGAACTGTGCTGTCTAACTGTGGAGGGGAGGCCACCGGCATTCCTCGTCTTAACAGCCACCTATGATTTATGATCCAAAGGAAGCTGAAGAAAATTATTCCCACATAAGGAACAACAAGCGATCATTTCCTTTTCCAGACAAAGGGTCATCACTGGCTATACGGTGCCTTGCAACGAGGGGATAAATATGATACGACAAAGAGAAAGCAAAGGGCAGAAAGGAAAGCATCCCCAAACATCCATCGCCACAGCAGGCCTTTTCCTGTTTGGAGTGCTAAAAATATGTGAGAGAAATGGCTTTCTGGTCTGCAGCCTGATGCACAGTGAGGTAATGCTCCCTCTGCTGTGTTCAACACAACTTAAACGCAGATAAAGCTAATCACATCCACAGGCTGTGCCAACAAAAACAGACTGACCCTTCCTTCTCACCTCTGTACCAATAGGACACATTTTCCAGACCATAGGTGGGGAAAAAAAACTCTAGTGGGAACATTTGCTTAAAGAGGCAACGTGTTAAAGAGATGACGTGGCTCGGTTGGGAGGGGCACCCCAAAATTTGAAGATGCAGATTTTATTTGTCTAGGCTTAGCTGTCACTCCAGAACGACTGAGTGATTGCAACTTGACATGGACCCTTAGCTGCTGAGAATAAAGGAAACATTGCCTTGAAGACTCTGCTCTAGAAGCATTCACAACAGTTGAGGATTGCAAACTTATATGAGTCTGCATGGGCTAACAGCTATGAAACTCCAGAGATTTTCTGGTGGACAAAAATAACTAAAGGTACAAATAGACATTTTTGAGATGTTTTCCTCCACCCTGCTTATGCTTCCATTTTGCTTTAATTCACTGCTCATTCCTTCCTTGTCAAAATTCAGATTGTAATTTTCTTGGGACAGGGCTCATTTGGAAAGCCCATAAGATCCAACAACTTGTTTCCAAATGTCTGGTTCTACTAAATATATGGGGGAAGTTCTCAACCAGGTATCTGTTTAACCAGAGTATTTGGGAGGGGTGGGGGTGGGGAAATTGTTCAATCAATCAGAGGCCCACATACTGATTGAGAGTCAGTCATACTTAAAATTAGATTGTTTATAAATTTGAGATCCAACCAGCCAGGGCAGATCTTGAAAAGCTAGCCTGATAGTCATAGGATGAGAGACCAAGCAGGTCATTTAGGGCTATTGACATGACTGGAATTTTTTAAAAAAATTAAACAAGTCCTGAAAGGCACCACTAGCAAACTATGTTGCCAAGGGTGAACATTATCAGGAAATGAAGTTCACTTGAAAGACTTTTCTTTCTTTACAAGTACTGACCAGGATCTTATCCTCATTTGTACCTCCATTATTTAAAACCTCTAAACCAGCCTTCCACAAGATATATGGAATCTTGAAAACCTGATGCTATTAATGAGGAATAAATTGGTTACAGTTCTAGATTATATACAGATTACAATGAAACATTGTCATTCTCTATTGAAACAGCTGTCTAAAACTTTATATACATATTGGTATAAGAAGCCTTTTTATTGAAAAATATAAACTTAATTATGCATTGCATCAATTACTTTCTACTATGAATTTATGACAGTTCCATCTCTTGGGGTATGTCTGAATATAGCAGGGTTACAACTTCCCCTCCCCATCCACTTTTTAGAAACCTTGTAGTCATACTCTGCTCAGTGGATCCTCACCAAAATTGCAAAAAACACACAAAACTTCTCCTTCAAAAGAAACAAAACCAATGCCTTTATCTTTGCTTTCCAAAATATTGATTACCTGAAGACATCATTGGGGTTAGGTGTGATTACTCTCCTTGTCATGACACGTAATATTTAGTATGCATCCAAGAAGAAAGCAATTAGTAAATAACATCCAAGACCGAACAACTTGGAAGCAACCAATTTTACTTAATCTTCACCAGATCTTTTCAGAGGACTGGATACTGTCCAGAGAATAAGCATCTGTCATTAATATCCAAATATCTTTTCCTTTCTCTATTCCATCCTTTACAGCACATCTAGTCAGAAAAAAAGAAGAAACACTGAAATACCCACCCACCCCTTTTTAATCTTCATATGTTGCTAGATTTCATCTGGAAGCTTGGATCCAAATCTTGGTTTAGCTTTAATTCTCACTGCTCAAAAAATAGCATGTTTTATAGGTGCAAAATAAAATGATTTCTTACTGGCTTCAGTGAGTTTCCTGGAGAACAGTAATATAGGGCAAACACAATGAACTAAGGAATCCCAAGCATTTATTGTAAGTTCCGTTTATTTTCAAAGCATTTGACATACAATACGGCATTTTGCACATTAGAATCGCCAACAGCAATCACTTTGATATAATTTGGAAAAGCATGTACCCTTCAAGAAAGGTAAAGGCTTTGCCGGACCAGTCATGTCCAACTTTAAGGAGGGGTGCTCATCTCCATTTCTTAGCAGAGGGAACCAACATTGTCCAAAGACAATGGTCACATGACCACCATGGCTATATGCCAAGGCTCACGAAATACCACCATTCCCAACTGCGAGTCAGAGATGAGGTAGACTATAGTTGATGTCATCTAGGAGGCTTCAAGGTTAAAGAAGATCATTTCCAGCTAATCGAACGGTGTCAAATCTTTCAACCTCATCCACCTAATACAGGTAGTCCCTGCCTTATGGGAAGAGAATTTCCATCGCTAAGCAAGGTGGTTGTTAAGTGAATTCTGCCCACTTTACAACCTTTTTCTTTACCAGTGAAAAAAATGTGAAAAAAAAATCTACCTGAGAAATTCCCCATCTTTGTACCAGATTGGGAATAGCATCAAGTCTTGAAAGCAGTTGAGAAATTTAGTATAAAAGATTGCCCTTGCGCAATTGAAACTTTGCAGCAGGTACACAAATTGCAATGTTTTGTATAGTTGTCACTCAAGAAATGCTTCTTGGAAGCAGAGCCCTACAGACCAAAAAAGAAAAAAAGAAAAGGATAAAATAGATTAGTTGCCAGAAGAAATCTAGGATGGGAAAATTCACCTCTTCAAACACAATCGTTACCATCCCTTTGCAGACTAAAGGAATTTAGAAATAGATCTAGGATGCTCCCAATACTTCATAAGAAGTATCTTCTGAGTTGCAGCAGCTCATCAGAAAAACGCAAGAAAGGATACAGTATTTGGAATTTTAGCAATCAGGTTTTAAGCACTTTCTGCAGCAAGACTGTTTGGAGATATGCGGACAGTGATGTGAGAGGAAGCTGGGTGTAATTCTTCGCAGTTAGGAGAAAGACTTGACTACTTCATGTTGTCCTGCCTTAAGACTAGCTGAAGCCAAGAGCTAGCTAGCAAGCAAAAATAATTGTTTTTCTTTTAAATCAGAAGTGCACATACAAAATTTTTCAGTCTTTTCCTAAATGAGAGATGGGGGGGGGGGAGGGAGAGAGAGAGAAAAATGCAGCTTTTCTTGGCACGATCTTAATAGACTTGGCAGAGAATATTTGCACAACCTTGTTCAGAGAAACATACCTCAGCTCCAAGCTCATAAAAATGAAACCAGCTGAGATATAAACTGTTGTACAGTAGCTCTCAGGCAGAAAAGGCCTTCTGGTGTGTATGTTGGACTTGATAGAATCAGGTCAAAGAACTCCGTGGGGCTGTCTCTGACACTGACTAACCTCTTCTGGGGAATACTGTATGTGCCTCAAAACCCCGTGTGCAAGGAAAAGACATTTGTTCAGCAGAGCACTTGGCAAACTTCTGGGTCTACAGTATAAAAATTTCAGAGCTCCACAATGTACTCTTAAGGCTGCCAAAGTTTGAGCAAGCCCAATATGGTAGTTACTTAAGAGAGCTGGCCTGCTCTGTATCTACAATATACCCATAATGTTGGTATAATACTTGATGTTGCAATATGTCTTTCTCCTTCTTTTTCCTTATCGCATGGTCCTTCACTTCTTTTGCTTACTGTTCCTTACTTCTTTTCTGCACTTTGCCTAACGCCGCTTTCTACAAACGGGAACAGCATGATCTGTATGCGTGCATATTTACATTCAGCCCAGGGGAAAACTTGCGACACTCTTTAATAAATATTGTATTTCTCTGTTCAATAGAAGTGTGTTGCGGGGAGGAAGGGCCTGTCACAAAAAACACCACAAAAAAGCACAAATAAGTCAAACTCTGTTCGATGCTGCTAAAGATTGGAAGAGTTTGCAACTCTTCTTTGACCGCAACGGAAGATCTTTACACCGTCGGATGGAAACCGAACTGTTGCCCCATGGAAACTCACCTTTGAAAATCTTTCTTGACTGCAGAGCATAGTTGAACATTGCAAGGAACAATAAGGATTTTTAGGGGCATTATGACTGGGTTAGTAAAACACAGCTGCCCCTGAAAGTCCCTCATTTTTCTTGCTGTCTCACACCATCCTCCTCTGGGGTCCCTGGAAACAAGAGTGGTGAACTCCGTTTTGCACAGATCAGCATACTTGACAAAAATCAACACAGACCTCTTTCTTTTTTTTTTAATCACCCTTCTATCATTTTGAACAATCAGCTGCAATATGGTGAAAAGCAGGCAAGTGTAGAGATGTTTTTATTTGCCCTTTCAGATCCCACCGAAAGAAATCCACATGTGTCATTTTTGTTCTTCCAAGTGAGCAAACAACCACAGATAATATCAAAGACTGTTAAGTTCTGCAGCATATATAAGCTCTTGGGAGATGGATTGTCAATTGTTCTTGAACAATTGAATCCAATTTAACATCCTTCAAGCTCAGACTAGTGCCACTAAACCAGCTTTCTAAAACCCGGTGTCCTTCAATTATGGGCCACACTGGCCAGAAAGGACATGAATTTGGCTTGATTGAGGAAGACATGTTGAGTGGTCAAACCTTGCTGCAAAATAAGAATTCTTTATATCCAATACTTCCATTTCACTATATGATATACAGCAGTGTCAACCCAACCTTTTTGGCATTAGGGACTGGTTTCAAGGAAGACAATTTTTCCATGGACCCGGGAAGGAGGGAAGGGGAAGGTTCTGGTTTTGCTCACTTGCCTACCACTCATCTGTAGTTTTGTGGACCGGTTCCTAACAAGCCATGGATTGCTATGGCTTGGGGACCTCTGACATACAGTATAGTAGCATTTATCCATGTGATTTTCCTTTGCCACTAGTGGTATCTCTCTCCCTCCCTCCCTCCCTCTCACTCTCATTCTATTCTATCCTATCCTATCTCTATTCCAGTCCAGTCCAGTCCACGCATCCTCTCCTGGCTTTACTATTTTTATAATAACTCAAGGTGGCAAACATAGATAGTATTTCTTCTTCTTCCTATTTTCCCCACAATAACAACCCTGTGAGGTGACTTGGGCGGAGAGAGAGTGACTTGCCCAAAGTCACCCAGCTGGTTTTCATGCCTAACACAGAACTAGAACTCCCTGGTTTTTCAACTACTGCACCAAACTGTTTCTATATTTTTAAATGCCATGACAGAGAAAGTACTACCAACCTGGTGGGGTTGATCTGCTCACTTTATTTCAGGAGGACATTCTACCCCCGCCCCCAAGTCAGGGCACAACTGAAAAACATGGGGACTATAATGCTTCAAATAATTATGGAAGGAAGGTCCAGTCATGGCTAACAATGACTCAACCTCAATCCCCTTCTAAAGTAACTTCACTGGTAAGTAGAAGACCTATTCAAATTGTCTCCAGCCATGAGATAGATGGTTGCTAGCTTCATGGCATGGTCACTTGTGGAAGGGAACATGGTCTGGTTCCTCCTCCTGCTGTCAAAAGAAGAGTATAAGGAGGAAGAGAAGGAAGGAATTAAAAAGTGCCTTATCTTTCCAAATATTTCAGACCCTAAGCTCTCCATTCCTTTAAATCATCTTTCATAGCCAAGGGAGGGGGGCGGGCTGCATACAAGTAGTCCTTGACTTATAACAGTTCATTTAGTGATTGTTCAAAGTTACAACAGCTCTGAAAAAAGTGACTTATGACCATTTTTCACACTTATGACTGTTGTGGCATCCCTATGGTTATGTGATCAAAATTCAGTCACTTGGCAAATGGTTCATATTTATTGACGGTTACAGTGTCCCGCGTCACGCAATCACCTTTTCCAACAAGCAAAGACAACGGGGAAGCCAGATTCATTTTACAACCATGTCACTAACTCGACAACTGCAGTGATTCACTTAACAAACGTGACAAGACAGGTCGTAAAATAGAACAAAATTCACTTAACAAATGTCTCATTTAGCAGCAGAAATTGTGATCGTAAGTCAAGGACTATATATATATATATATATATATTTGGTTCAGGGCTAGCATATGGGTTGCTCTCTGCTTTCCACTAGAGACAGCAGGCTGATGTCAGCATCCTCAGAAACTCTATGACCACTGCTCAACAAAAGCAGAGATGCTTTGCTAATCATCTATTAGAAGAAAAAAGAAACTAAGAAAGAGACTAGCTTAGAACTCCTTCCAGGAATGACAAGGCCAGAGCAGGACAATTCTCAGCTGACAGACAACTTGTGATCCTCTGACTTCCCCAAGGGTACCACCAAAACCACAGATTTTCAGCAAGGCCAACAAGAAGGGAGAGGGGGGTAATTCAGAAGGACTCGCCATGTATTCCACTTGCTAAAATGGCTACTGATAGATTTAAGGGGAACTGTTCTATAAGCATCTCAACTTCTGGAGTGCATATTAAAAATGATTTAAGACAACAAAGTCTGCTGTTCATTAGACACTGTATTAAACATTTTTACACAAATATTTATAAAGAATTCCAAATGGTTTTTGCCATCTTAGAAATTATTCCCTCTTCTCTTTCACATTAGGCGCATGTGTGTCTACTAAACTATTTCATTTTAAATGACAAGAATTACCTTTTCTGGCTCACAAATGCAGGTTTTTACCTCTTTGCAAATACTGTAAGACTCATACTCCATCAAAGAGCAGAGACATCCACTTCCTGGAGGAAGGACTAGGGCAGATAAACCAGAGGCAGAAACCAGAGGAAGGCTTGAGATTTATTTAACCTTCTCATTCCCTCATTGGTTTCCTCATGACTTCTCTTCCCACTAATTCTAATACCTCTTGAATTACAAATTCCAAAATTCTTTGCTGTTGTCTCTACTGCCTGGAGTGACAAGAACTGTAGTTGAGCTCTGTAGCTGTCACAGAACGTTGAAAATGGAAGTATGGAGATTTGCGTCATCCTCTTGGAGAAACTCCTCATAATGTATTAACCTCTTTGGAGAGTCAGCCTTACTGCTTGATCTCTGATCAAAAGAACCCACTCTTTAGACCTAAGATACAACCACAGAGATTAGAATTGCAACCTAAAACCTACAGGCATCAATCCATTCAAAGCCTTGAACTGGGCTGCGGCCGTAATTTTATAAATGTAAGAATTTCAATAGATGAATTATTTCTTGCCCACAACTTTGCTCCTCCCACCCAACCATCTTTCCCTGATGACTATCATTCCTTAATGGATGGTTCACAAACTAAATGGGACACCTGTCCAAAGTTTTCTTAATGGGAAGCTGCCAGGAAGCCATCTGCATGGCTCTGAATTACTCGGAAGTGGAAAAAAATCAGGGTACAAATAGAACAATAATATGATTCATGACTGTCAAGGAGCAGTTGCAAAAAAAAAAAGGTATGTTAAAAAACATCATCCATAAATTCATAGCAAGGCAAACAGCTGAGCCACACTTTTTTTAAAAAAAGGGGGAAAGACATGCTTTTCTCAAGAGGAAGACAAAAAAATTGCCTGAGATATCTCTGGGAGGCTGATTCTTTTAAAAGCTACTGTTCTGGCCTCCCCATTGAAACACAATGTTCAAGACAAAGCAACAAGAGATGTCAACTACAGTTAGACCCAACAGCTGTTTCATTCATTAAAAAAAGAGGAGGAATCCATCTCGATGTAATGAATGTGAAGTGGATATTCACACTCCTCAGTTTTGATTACATTGCTTCTATGGTGTTCATATTTTAGTGTTAAGTTGGATGGCATTGTCTTTCCCCCCCTCCTTTTGTTATAGCTGTCACAGATGATAGAAGAACATATCATCTTTTAAAAAAAAAAAGAAAAATAAGCAACTTTCTGGAACAGAATGATTTCATTGGGGGGAGGGGGAGAATTGTTTGGAGGTTAGGCACGTCGATCCCTTTAGAATAAGAGAGAAAGGGGGATCAAAAAGGACTTGAAGCTTCTCCATTTTTATTACTGGAAGAAGGAAGAGAATCAATGAGTTTTACTCACCTGAGGGCAGTTCCTACACTTTGATGAAATAGCAATAGCCTTATAGAACGCTTCACAGGCCTCTTGAAATAATTTTACATTACAGCAAGCGATTCCAAGTTTCCCTGCACACATTTTTTCTATGAATATAAATTCCCAATGTTCTTTTTCTTCTGCCAAGAGATAATGTGAGAATTCCACCAGACTGGAAAATCTAATTAAGTTGGACTGGCGAGTAATTGTTAGGGGTCTTTCTCCTACATGTCTCCTACGTTTAGCAATGTAAATATCACAAGTATTTATTTGCCAGTGAAGAAAGGCCGGGTATAAATCAAATACAGGTAGTCCTAACTTATGACCAGAGTTTAATTTCCACTGCTAAGCAAGTGTGGTTATTAAATAAATTGCACCCTGTTTTACAAATGTTTTTGCCACGGTTGTTAAGCAAATCACTGCAATTGTTAAGTGAATCACATGGTTATTAAGTGAATCTGACTTCTTCCATTAACTTTGCTTGTCAGGAGCCAGCTGGGAAAGTCACAAATAGCAATCAAAGAACCTTGGGACGTTACAATTGTCATAAATACATGCACCCACATTTTGATTCCGTGACCATGGGTAAATGCAAAAAATCCTCATGTCACTTTTTTTCAGAACGATTGTAATTTCAGATGGTCAGAACATGGTTGTAAGTTGAGGATTATAGTGGAACCTCGGGTCGTGAACACTCCTGTTTGTGACCAAATCGGGTGGTAAACAAAAAAATCCACCCCATTTTTGAACCGGGTCACGATTCAAAAATTGGGTGGCGAACAAAATTTCCCCTTTGGCGCCATTTTTCTTTACTGCCTGCATGCGTAGTCGGTCGTGCTTCCGGACACAACCAAATTGGGTCATGACTGGAGTCTGGGAACGGATTACAGTTGCGACCTGAGGCTCCACTGTACCTATAGTAAGTAAATACAAGAGGCTACCACTGCTCCTAATTAAGGAAGCACAATCTATCAGCGCCAAAACTCATTGTGTTTACCAATTTGTTTGTAATTGCGGAAACAATTACATCTGTAGAACTGATAGATGTTTGGCTTTCAGAATAAAGGAGCATCTTCCAAAATGGTTCCAAACAGCCTTGAGTAATCCAACAGCAGCAGCAAATCATGGCCATAAAATGCCTTCTTTGGCCACTGCGAGACACTTACTATCTACAGGCCACCTAGTGGATCCAAACTCTGCATTTAAACTTCTACTATGCCAGCAGAAGTCTTGTTTGCTGAGGTGGTTGCCATTAATCGTTTGAAGCCCCCCTCCCCCTTGTGAGTGCTTGGCTTTATGTTAATCTACGCCTCCGGTGGGAGCAAGGCTAGCTATTGGTTGCTTTCTTGCATATGTTTGAGGCTTAATTAATTAATGCTTTTGGTAGATCTTATATCAGAGGCTGATTTTAACCATGTTATTGTAATGTAGGTACTGATGAGTCAATACGAAATGCTTATATCTACTTCTATTTTGTCTTTTGATTGTATTTTTTAAATACAAAAGAGTACATCCAGTATGTACCCTGATTATGATTATGTTCAGGACAGCTAACATATTAAGGAAACTGAGAAACTGATTAAAGGGAGGGTGGGGAATAAGGTCTTAGGTGGGATTCAGCCAGTTCAGACCGGTTTGGGCAAACCGGATGTTAAATTTAAATCTGGTTCGCCAAACCAATAGTTGAACCAATTGGCTGACCCCATCAACCCCTCCCCTCCCCATGAGTTTCCACGCAACCTGTTTTGGATGCAGTGCAGGGTTTGCACGGAGCCTCTGGGAGGGCGAAAAACAGCCCTCCAGGAAATTCTGGAAGTCTGGAAACGGGCCTGCTTCCAGAGAGCCTCCAGAGCCCTGGGGAGACTGTTTTCACCTTCCCAGAGGCCCGAGGGAAGTCTCCGAACTCTGGGGAAGGTGAAAAACATCCTCCCGGAAGTTCTGGTAGGCCACGCCCACCATGGCCATACCCACCCAGCAACTGGTCAGAGAACTTCTTCCTGATTCACACTGGTGGATCTACCATTGGTTTGTTCAGGACTTAAGAGTGAAATTAGTCTCCAATTTCCATCTTTGCTAACTGAATGCTTAAGTTTGATTCTCTTAAGACAGGTGAAAGTCTTGGACAGATGATTACAAGTATTGAGCAATCCAGCAGTGGTGGTTTTCCAGCTGTATCAACCAGAAAGGAGGCAGCTGGCAACATCATGAACATTCACAGTAAGCCATAAATCAAGTTTAGTACATCGTATAAAATGTTGAATATATCTTTTTTTTCCTTTAAACTTTCTCAAACTTTTTTCCTTCTTTTTGGAAAATCACCCAAAAGTCTTGATGTGATTAGAATTTAAAAAATAAAATAAAAATAAAATAAATTTCCTGCCTGAAAATTCCTTCCTCCCAGGAGAATTTAAAGCAAAGTGCCAGTTCTTTTTTTAAGAATTTGGAGCAAAGTGCCAGTTCTTCTTTTAAAGATTAACTGTTTGTTGGCTCCGCCAATAGTGTATATTCCCCTATAGCTGGTAGGCTCTGTCCCAATCTTTGGTATGTGACCAGATTTTAAAACTACACCCACCAAGAAACATTATAATCATGGAAAAGTGAAGCCACAATCACTCAAGAAATGTCCAAACCTGAATGTGCAGAAAAAATGCAATACTAACCCTAAGCAAGATTCAGGAGAAAAGGATGAAATTTTGTTGTGTGCTTAGATGGCATATTGACAAGATAATTTGGGTCAGATTGGCCCAGAATGGTTTTTGTTGATCATCTTTTGAGTCCATCTTTCCTGAATAGGCACAACAAGACAGCATATGGATAAGGTTGGGATTATGTGTGTAAGTACACATACTAATATACAGGTAGTCCTTGACTTACATCCATTTGTTTAGTGATTGTTCGAAGTTACAACAGCACTGAAAAAAAGGGACTTAGGATTGTTTGTCATACTTATGACCATTGCAGCATCCCCATGATCACATGATCAAAACTGTATTTATGAGGCTGTGGTGTCCTGAAGTCATGTGATCACTTTTGCAACCTTCTAACAAGCAGAGTCAATGGGGAAGCCAGATTCACTTAAGAACAGTGTTACTGATTTATCAACTGCAGTGAGTCATTTAACAATTGTGGCAAGAAAGGTCGTAAAATGGAGCAAAATCACTTAAGAACTGCCTTTTTTTAGCAATGGAAACGTTGGGCTCAATTATGTTCGTAAATCGAGGACTACCTCTAATTCAGTTTGCAGTTTCATTGAGAATCAGAAGGGATGATATTTGTCTCCATATTTGATCCTTACATGAACTACAGCGCTGGGTGGAAAAACATTGAATCTCCATAACAAAATGGATGCTTCTTATGTAGAATTATGTGCTCTCCCATTGGTAGCCTCTTTGTTTTATTAGATGGAAATTTTGAAAGTTCAACATCTGTAGGATGCTACATTTGGAGACATAATAGAAGGACTCTGAGTCAATTTCCCACACCTCCATTTAATACAGAGAAACAAATGGCTCCCCAGGTGCTACAAACGGATACATTCAGGTCAGGCTCAATCATGTGAACAATGCTGGGAATGGTTATTGAGCAACGTCTGAAGAGTCATGTATTCCCTATCTCTGATCCAAGGAATTTGGACATTCTGCTTTCTTGAAGAACCATAGCCCAAGAAAACAAGAATAGCTGGACCAATGCTATAATTCTGAATAATACCACATCAAGTGATTATGTAAAAACACCCCCAATACCCCTTGATTTCTTTCAGTATTCTATATCAAACCAGTCTTCAGAATCATGAACTTGATCAACATGCACTTGATTTTATATAAATACCGGTATTTATCTGAATATATCAAGGGAATACATATGTCCTGTGTAACAGAAACGGAGCAAACACAACATTATTCTGGGGCATTTACCTCCCAAACAACCCTCTTAAATAGATGGCTTCTCAATAATCAACTGAAATAAAACTTCTTCATAGCCACTCAGTGCTCAGGCTATCCAAATCCATGCCCGATTCATTATCTGCCTCATTTTAAAGCAGAACATTAGACCTTGTAAAATTAGTTTCAGAATAGTGATCCATGATCAGGATCTGCTTCTTAACTGACTTACTTGGTCACAGATAACTATCAGCATTTTGGAATCACATGCAGGAAGGCCCAGCCAAATCTTTACCTAGCAATTACTTTAGAAAGCAGGTACCATCAAGAGTAGTGGTAGCTTTCTATTCCTTGGCAGACAGAGTGCTGTATTGCTATGTGACTCCTAAGCTAATCTAATGCCTCAGAAAACAGTATTTCGTCACCAACAGTGAAAAGAAAATACAACTGCATTTCCACCTTATTGTTCTTCACTTCAGGCAAAAAATATCTTAGGGCATCCTTGAACTTGTGTCTGGGGAAAAACAACCTCTTTCCCTCGTATTGCATTGGAGCATCTCCAAATTACCATAGAAAATTAGCATCCATGAGTGTAAACCAACAATTTACACTTAGCAACAGACTGATCCAATTATAAAGCAGATGTATGAAGAGCAGAGAAAAATCTGTGCACATAAACACGCATGTACTGTATATAGGCAAGATGCTGAGACATCTTAGACAGTTTCTGAAGGGTCCTGGAGAGGCAGACTATCCGTTAGCTATGCAAGTTCTCTTGAGGAAACACAAATGGCCTTTAATGAAGAGAGCCTTGTGTCATGTTTAGCTTTAAAAAAACACAACCAAGTTGATCATTCTCTTCAAAAGTATCTCAAAATAAACTTTCAAGTCAGTATTCCTTCCAGGAAGAGCATAAACTTCATGGCTGATCTCTAGTCTGCATTCATCACGTCTATGGAGAAACCAGGAGAGCTGTATCAGATGCACTATGAAAGGCGAAGGGACCAATTCTTTGGCTGATATATATTTGGCGGCAGGGGGAAGGGAGCAGGAGGGTGGCTGTAACACTTGTACAAATAGAAATGGAAATTTTATTTCATATTAAGCAACAGAGTAATGAGTTGCCAGTTGGCTTAGCAGCAGACCAGATGTTTGGTTTCGTTCGGATATTAGAATTTTAAAGTAAAATTATTGATTCATTTTCTCTCCACACATCTTCTCTACCGACATGGTCCACATCTAGGTTGCCAACCAGTACAGGCAGTCCAAGACTTACAACCACAACTGAGGTGCAAATTTCCACTGCCAACAAGATAGTGGTTAAGTGGCTGCACATACTGTAACAACCGGTTTGTCTAGTACAAAACCAAAAATGTGAGCATGTGCATGTGCACGTATGCTTCATGCACACACACCATCTGCCCTTGCACGTGGCTGCAAAAACACAGGATTTTCTGTGCACAGCAGTCGCGGTGAGTAGAGTGGGTAAGTTGCGAAAATCAGCTGGGCTGCATGGGCGGGGCAAGTGAGCCAGATATGTAGGATGGGATAGCACTGGGCGGGTAGGCGGGCCCAGCTGGTGGTTGGAACAACCAGTGCGGGCGAGCCGGTCCAAACCAGTGGCAGCCCACCACTGGGTTAAGTGAATTCTGCCTCAGTTTACAACCTTTCTTGCCACAGTTACATGAATTACTAAAGTTGTTGGTTGTTAACTGACTCTGGCTTTCTCATTGACTTTGCTTGTCAGAAAGTCGCACATGAACCGGGAAGACTGCAACCATCATAAGTACATGCCAGTTGCCAAGCACCTGAATTTTGCTCATGGGACCTTGAGGATGTGTGAAAAATGGTCATAAATCAACTTTTTTTCAGTGCCATTTTAAACTTTGAATAATCACTAAGCGAATGGTTTCAAGCTGAGGACTACCTATACAAGATACCACATGCTACACGCATAGGAGACTTCACAATACAGGCATGGCCTTCTTTGGTAACACCATCTTCCCACACACTAGCACGAAGCTAAACATTAATAAATATTGCTAAATATACAAATTCCCCATTGTAATATCTCATCTCTCATTCTTGCAGTGTCCTGTTTCATGGGACATTCATTCCAAAATGGTAGCTTCTGTGCTGTAAACCACAAAAGTGTATCAACTGATTTCATTCTAATATATTTTCCTACATAACTGTGCCACAAATTGTAGAATTTCTATAAATCACAGTGATTAATATAGAAATAAAATTAATATAGAAATTAATATAGAAATAAATTATGGGACCTAATATTGGATCAATGAGGATTAATGTCTGAAAGAACATGCTGTGATTGCAGGATGGTGCCAGTGTTACAAAGGCTGCCACAGCAAATCTAGTAATGAAATTCTCATGACTCGAGAAGACTCTTCACAAATTGGCCAATACTTTTTACATTCCTTCACATATTTTTATGTTTGTTTGTTTTTGTCTTTCTCCATAAATGAAACACTGAGTGGCTTTGCTGGATCCAAACTTAAGTCATGCTTGGAGATGACCTATTAAAATCAGTGAATTGTGTTAATTGCTGTCCACTTGTTCAAAAAAATATGATCTACATTGGTGGCGGGGGGATTTCCATGGTTCAAAAAGTATTTTTTGGATCTTCTTGGTACAGACAGAAACTTCTAATATAGAAAACAGGAATATGGAAATAGAAGAGAAAGGGAAATTGATTGAGGTTTATAGGTGATCTTCTATTTTATAACAGGTGTTCTTGGTGAAACACCAAGTTATTAATGTTACAGGTGTTGTTGAACATTTGCCATCATGAAATGTGTGTGTGTTTATATTCTTAGTGAAAGTTGCCTAAAATTTTTATTTGATGTGTGCTGGTCCATGACTATAATAAAAAGTCTTTGGGACTAGCTCTAAAACATTTTAAGAGGAGGGGAAAAATACTGATACATCTGATTAAAGGGCCAACCAAAACCAATAGGTGATTTTAGAAATTGAAAGAGTATTGTCATCTATGAATTTCTACTACAGTTACTCCTCAATTTATTTTAAATAATTCTAGTTACCATTTGAAGTTACGACGACACTGAAAAAAATGACTTATGGCCAGAGGTGGTATTCAGCAGGTTCTGACCAGTTCTGGAGAACTGGTAGCGGACATTTTGAGTAGTTCGGAGAACCGGCAAATCCCACCTCTGACTGGAGATTTTACAGTGTCCTTCCCCTGCCACGCCCACCAAGTCACACCCACAAACCGGTGGTAAAAGAAACTGAATCCCACCACTGCTTATGGCCATTTTTCACACTTAATAAGTGCTGCAGCATATCTATGATCATGTGATCAAAACTCCGGCGCTTGGTCACTGCTGGCAGATATTTATGACAGTTGCAGTGTTCCCGGGTCATGTGATTGACCTTTTGCGACCTTCCCAGCCATTTTCTGACAGGCAAAATTAATGCAGGTAGCCAGATTCACTTAACAACCTTGTTCTGACCAAGACTTCCTGAGACAGTAACAATCACATGCTGTTCCCAATTTGCTTTATTATTATTTTTTATTGCATGATTTATTTAACAAGTGCAGCGATTTGTTTAACAAGCGTGGCAAAAAAATAATAATTGTAAAATGGGACACAACTCATTTAGCAATGACTTGCCTAGCAATAACAGTTTGGGTCTCAATTGTGATTGTAGGTCAAGAACTATGTGTAATATGTACTAAAATGGAAGACTGGTTAAAGACAAAGGATATTTTTGTTGAAAATAAACATGTATCTTATTCCTCTGAAACAATTTCAAAATTTACATTTACATAGTTTTATTGTACTACTTCCCAAATGTGATAAAAACTAGAAAGTCCAAGTTATATTTTGTTTTTGTTTTCTTTAACTGTGTTGGGTTTTTTAAGGAAAAATCAACTTATTTTTAGGGTCTCCTCTGCCTCGTACATTAGACAGATTTTCCATGTAGCTGAAAAAACAATGCAGGAGCCAAGCATTCAAATAGCAACTTGTCTAATTTGTTCAGCCTTGCTGTGATTATCTGACTGTTATTTATGTCCAGGGTAATTCAGAGACCAAGGAGAGTCTGATTTACCTGTGTGATTCAGACTATACCAAACAAACTCTTTCTTTTTTTTTGAAAGTCATTTTGGAACTGCAATTCTTCCCAAGGATCAAGATACCAATAAACTGTCCAAAATCCAAAGTGCTTCAGGATGAGGGTAATCTCAATGTTTAAAAATAGTACTGTCCAAACACATTCAAGGAGGGACTACAGGGCACTAAACAGGACAGTCTTAGGGAAAACTGTTTGGAAAAACTTTATTTGGTAGCTTTGGGACTTGAGCTCTAAAATATTTTAGTATGAGAGAGAAAAGAGCCCCAATACATTTGATTACAGGATCCAGCAATTCCGAAAGGAATTAGAAATTGAAACAACTCAAGGGTTTCCACTAATAAGTATTAAAATATAGAACTTGTTAAAAGACTATTCTTGCTTAAAAAACATTTAAAACAAGCAAATCATTTTTCTGAAACAGTTTCAAAAGTTTAACACACACACACACACCCCAATTGATCCAACCTCTTAATACATCCCCAACCAATGTCTTTGTAGCCTCTGTATGATCAACTCAGAGAAGGGAAACCTTTCTCTCTAGAAGATTAGATCTATGGTCAAAGTTTCATGAAGAAGCTTTGGTACCATTCCCCCAGAGAATTGCCTTGCTGTGACCTAAGATCATTATTTCACACCCAGCACTTTTGAGATGATAAGAGAAATGCCTTTTGTGTTCTTTTCTACAGCCCCTTTGAGGTTCTTGAAGACTGCCATCATAGTCTTTTCTTGCCAAGGCTAAATTTGCCCAGTTCCCTCATTCTCTCCTCATGAGATTTAGCTGTCAATCCCATGAGCCACGGTGGCGCAGTGGTTAGAGTGCAGTACTCTGCAGCAGAAGTCTACTTCTGCTGCCTGCCTGCAATTTGACAGTTCAAATCTCACCAGGCTCAAGGTTGATTCAGCCTTCCATCTTTCCAAGATCGGTAAAATGAGGACCCAGATTGTTGAGGGCAATAGGCTGACTCTGTAAACCACTTAGGGAGGTCTGTAAAAGCACTGTGAAGCAGTATATAAATCTAAGTGTTATTGTGATTATATTTATTGCCCATTGTTAAATCACATCTTCCTTATACCAGTTGCAGCCTAAAATCACATCTGCGTTTCTGACAGCCATGTTGATGCAGACTCAGCTTGTGATGCTCTTTGACTGCCAGATCAAGTATGACTACCAACCCATGTATGCCCCTTTCTATTCTTGTGCACGTAGTTGTGTCACCCGCAAAACTGATATGTACTCCCCTCCACCTGATTGTCCAAATTAGGACCAATCCCAGACAAAACACAGGGACGGAAAAAGTAAATTCAGATGAAAGGCTTTAGTGTTCTTGTAGCAATGAGCTGGGACCAGCAGTTTAATCACTGTGAGGGAATGACCCCCCCATCGCCACCCTTAGATGGAAATGAAGAAGACCTGAGGCAATCGGAATAGGCCGTTTCTCTTCTTTCCCACACCTCTCTGTCTTTTTGATCCCATCTTTGGGTCAAAGAGCCTTTTAACTACCACCTAAACTCTTTTTTGTTGACAGCAGGTACTGACAGAAACAACTCAGGCAATCCTTCTTAAATTCATTGTGGATTTAAGCACATCTGGTTTGACTGAATTATAGACAAGGGTTTTATCATCTACTACTTTGTTAATATACTCCAAATAGTACAGCCAGTCCTATTTTCCTAAGAACAATCCTTCTGCTCTGGTGCAATCTCACCAAGCTCACTTATTAGCTATCACAACTAATGAAGCTAATGGAGGTTTTGTCGTCTTCTTCCAACCTAAGTGTGATCCATCTCTAAGTAAGACAGTTACTTGGAAGCAAAATCACAAGTACATATTGTCCCTGAATCACCCAGTAAGTTGGCAACAATGAACATGAGAAACCCTGTTGGAACAGGCCAATAGCCTGCCAGTCCAATTGAGTGGCCAATCAGATACCTCCAGGAAGCTCAGAAATATCAAGGCAAGAACATTCTTCCGCTTTGGCTCCCTGACAGCTGAGACTTAATGTATGTTGTCTGTAATGCTGGAAGTAGTAAAGAGCCAACCAACTAATAGCTATTGATTGCCTGATCCTCCAGGAATTTATCCAACCTCCTCCTTAGTGGCCCCACGGGATAAAATTCCAGGTCAGCTTGGTGCTTTTAAAGAAACATATTGTACTGCTGATCCTACATTTTCCTGGATCTAGTGGGTAGAATAGGGTAGGGTAGGGTAGGATAGCATCACATAGCATAGCATAAAATAATAGGCCAAGTGTGATCCAACACACAAGGAATTTGTCTCCAATACAAGTCCAAGGCTTAACTTCCTGAGACAGTGAGAAAAACCTTATCTTCATCCACAGGTTGCATGTTATGAATGATCTCAAGGATTATTATCTCCTCTGACCCATAGTCTTTCCTTGTAGGGAAAGCTTCTCTTCTTGCTTTAGCCGTCCCTTCGTACAGCTTTTCCAGCTGTGCAGTATCCCTTTTAAGATGTGGTGACTAAAATCGTACCCAGGCTCCAAGTGCAGTCTCACCACAGATGTATATAAAAGGCATTACTCTATTGGCTGTTCTATTTTCATCCTATCCTAAGATGCCAAGGATGGGATTTGTCTTACTGATTGCAATTGCACCCTGTGTTTGACATTTTCATTGAGCTGTCCGCCATGACGTCAAGATCGCTCTCCTGATTGCTCAGTACCAGCTCAGATTCCATTAATATGAATGCTGGAAAGGCTAATGGGCATCTCTTTGCACTCGTTGACTTTCAACTCAATTTGGCATTTTGCCACTTATCCCCCCCCCCCCAATTTGTCATTTTGACACCCAGACATTCAGTTCTCTGTAGAAGCCCCAGCCATGCTAGAAGAAAACATTAGGAATTTCAAATTCAAGTAACCAAATTCACCAAGCAGGTACAATAACTAGTCTTAGAGATTCTCAATTAACCAGATGATGATTGTCCCAAAAGTGCTTTTTCAAAAGGCAACCTGGACTTTCGTGGTTTTTTTTTTTTCTTGAAAATGTTTTGCTTCTCATCCAAGAAATTTCTTGAGAAGCTTCTTGGATGAGAAGCAAAATGTTTTCAAGGTAAAAAAACAAGTCACTATCATAAGATCTCAGTGAGATCTGAGTGGCTGCTAAACCATATGAAGAATGGCTGCAGGTTTTGGGTTTGCTAAGAAAAGAAGAATTAGGGTGACATTATCGCAGTATTCCAGTATTTGAGGGGTTGCCACAAAGAAGGAGTCAAATATTTCTCCAAAGCACCTGTGACCAGGACAAGAAACAATGGATGGAAACTAACCAAGGAGAGAAGCAACCTAGAATTAAGGAGAAACTTCCTAACAGTGAGGACAATTAACCAATGGAACAGCTTGCCTTCAGAAAGTCCAGCTGCCTTTTGAAAAAGCACCTTTGAGACTTGTCTTAGCTTACAATTTCCTCACTTTTCTCATATCTATGATAGACACACCTGCCTACGAGACATATCATCCCATTGCCAATGACTACATTACTCTTTCATACCATATATAAACAACGGCTATATTGTTTTTTTATCTGGTAGGCTCTGGAAAAACACAAGAACTTTCTTTGCAGTAGTTAGGATGAATTGCAGTCCTACAACATCTGAAGGACCCTAGTTGAGAGGTGTGAACAATTCTTGCCCATATGAGGATACCCGATGTAGACTTTCTCATTCTTTTCTTTTATGGTCCTTTTCTAACCAATAGTTGAACCAAGACAAGACCCATGAGTTAAAGAGTTAGCTCTTAAAGAGTTAATTATTTGTCAGAAATAGAAAATTTCTTCACTTCCAGATTTCAATTTAGTTGAAATGCATCTACAGGTAATCCTCTACTCACAACCATTTCTTCAGTGACGGTTCAATGTTACAAAGGCACTGAAAAAAAAGTGACTTATGACTGTTTTCACACTTCTGAACACTGCAGCATCCATATCGTCACATGATCAAAATTCAAACATTAGGCAAATGACTCATATTTGTGATGGTTGCGGTATCCTGAGGTAACATGACTAATTTTTGCAACCTTCTGACAAGCAAAGTCAACAGGGAAGCCCAATTCACTTAACAACCGTGATTGATCAGTAACCGTGATTTATCAACTGCAGTGATTCACTTAACTGCTGAGGCAACAAAGGTCCAAATGGGGCAAAACTCACTTAACAACTACCTTGCTTAGCAATGGAAATGTTGGACTCCATTGTGGTTGTAAGTCGGGGATTACTTTATGTTTACACAGACACATATAAATGTGGACGATGACTTTTTTTTTTGCTCTGATTCATATGCAATTAGTTTGACTGATTGGAAAGATATTTTTAGGGGGAAAGTGCATCAGTTTAAACAATGAAAATCTATGCAGAAGGCTAATCTGAATCCCAACCGATGATTAGAGTATCCTTGACTCTGCCGCCCTAAATATATAGCAATAATATACCTATTGAAAAAGAATTGCCACTGAGTATAATGGAGATTTACGCTTAGGTAAATGTGTCTGAGACTATAACCTAAATCACTTGTTCACATTTCTGAACACCAGACAAATCAATATAAGCACAGAACAACAAAATAAGGGAGTAAGAAAAAGAATGCTAAAAAAGCAGTGGAATGGAATCATTTAAAAACCAACGCCAGTTTGCCACCACGCAATCGTAGCAAGTGAAGTCCTGAGAGATTAAAACAGACTCAACACTGCACTGAGGGCAGTACCAGGTAGGTCTGAGGTTATCAGAACAGCAAAGTCTCCAAAAAACTGTACTCTTTAGAGTAGGGATGGCAAATTATGGCCCCTTTATGAATTCCTGAGAAGTGAAGTCCATAAATTCACTCTGCTTCAGAGGAAAGCCCCTGCCATCACTCTTATGTCTCTGGCCCAAGAGATGCCAGATACCCTGTTCATGTAGAAGACAGACCAACATTTTTATTGGCCTATGCCTGTGACAGTGAACCTATGGCACATGTGCCAGAGGTGGCATGCAGAGCCCTCTCTGGGCACACGATCCGTCGCCCCAGCTCAGCTCTGCTGCGCATACGTGCATACGTGCCTCCTGCTGGCCAGCTGATCATGCACAGGGGTGGATTGCGCATTGTGGTTGCGTGCACATGCATGGGGAGGCACACACGTGGTAGTTGCGCGTGCATGCATGGGGCAGAGGCAGGGGTTTGCATGCACATGCGCAGAGGTACAGGGAGCAGGGAGCATACGCAGAATGTGCACGTACATTGCATTACGGGGAAGCGTGTGTGTATGTGCACTTTGGGCACTTGGTGCTGAAAAGGTTAGCCATCACTGGCCTACGTCATGTTTTTAATTGCTGACAACTTGGTCTGCAGGCCCTAGCAAATGACTGTTTCACAGTGCCAGCTGCTTGTATGAGAAGGGAAGAAGGCTGTTCCACTTTCCTTAAGCTGGTACCTCCCAACTCTAGAAATATAATCTAGCTTGGTCACTGGGAGTTCTCACACATTTACAGGGCACTAGGATGAGGAAGGCGGAGGTAAGGTCTTCCCATTACATCAGAATCCTTCTCAGAAGATGACTGATCCTATGGGAAAGATCCTCCTGATTGATTCAAACCATGTGGTTGGGGCATTCAAGCCTCTGCAGCCACCTAGGATTCTCTCAAGAGTTTACGACTCCCCCAAGAGTGTGGAAATGAGCTGAAATAGCACTGCTCTGACATCTCCATGCTGACATTTGTGTTTCTGGCATCCAACTCCATGAGCCTTTCATTTTGTCTAAGAGATTTTTAGTCACTCATGAAGTGTAGGATGGGCTCCTTAAATCTCCTCTGGCCACTGTTTCCCTTCAAACTTTCCCTAACCTGAGCTTCCTTGAGATGAATCCAGCCTGAACCAATTTTCCATATTTCACAAATACAGGTAGTCCTTGACAATTGAGCCCAACATTTCTGTTGTAAAGTGAGTTTTGCCTCATTTCACGATCTTTCTTGCCAAGTTGTTAAGTGAATCCAGCTGCCCCACTGACTTGTCAGAAGGTTGCAAAAAGTGATCAATATGGCCGTGGGACACTACAACCGTCATAAAACATGAAGCAGTTGCAAGCCTCTGAATTTTTATCATGTGATCGTGGGGGGGTGCTACAAAAGTCGTAACTCTGAAAAATGGTCATAAGCAGGGATGGGCTGTTGGGAGTTCAAGAGAGCCCCTAGCTAAGATTCTGATCTAAGATTCAGTTTTGAGAACCCCCAAATCCCATTCCTGGCTGGTCCCGCCACCCCGCCCCCTCCTAGGAGTCCCCAGGCGGCCTGTTTTGATGCATGTAAGTGCAGGAAGCGCACGGAGGCTTGGGGAGGGCAAAAAACGGACCTCCTGGTAGTTCAAGAAGGCCGGAAATGGGTCTGTTTCCCACCCTCAAGAGAGCCTCTGAAGCCCAGGGAGACTGTTTTTCCCTTCCCAGCGGCTCAAGGAAAGCCTCTGGAGCCAAGGAAATGCCCCCCCGGCCATGGTGCAGGAGGCCAACTAGGCCATGCCCACCATGGCCACACCCACCCAGCAATCGGGCAGAGAACCTCTTGCTAAAATTTTTGAAGCCCACTCCGGTCATAAGTCACTTGTTGTTGTAACTTTGGTTACGAAATGAACTGTTGGAAGTTGAAGATAATCTATACTGAATTTCAACGTCCAGGACTGAGGCTGGATGGGGAAACATGAATATGGAAGAGGGAGATTTGGGCTGCTGTACCTCCTGTGAGACCAGATAAGAACATGAAGTTGCAGGAGAGTCAGGAAGGAAGACGGGGCACGAAAAAGGAAAAGCAAAGGAATCTCCTTCTTCAGCAGGACTGGACCCAGCAAAGGGTTAATATCTTAAATAAGCATTATTAGAAAGTCAAGAAAACCTGCTCTCACTTGTCCTTTGGGAGCAAGAATTTGTGGGCAGGAAACCAGGGTTTCTTATTTATTTATTTGGGGCTATTTGTCCAACTGCATCTATGAGGTGCAAAGCTGTGATCAATCACAAAGTGATGCTGGATAAAGATATGCCTGCATGTGTGTGTGTTATTTTCTTCTTTTTTCCAAAAGGAAACTGAAATCACAGCCACTGGAGTTTTTTCAGGGGGTGGGGGTGGGGGTAGCACAGAACAAATGACCTTTCCCAGACTTTTATTTCTCCCACATTTCCAAGATTCGGCATGGCTGCAGGAGCATGTGGTTTGGGTTCTTGCCATCAACGGAGGGGAGGGTGCTAGATTCATGCTTGTGTAACCAGTGAACATGAGCAACTGCAATTGCAATCAGTGAACATGAAGAAATGCCACCTCTCACCTCTGTTGGAATCCCACCCTTGGCTTCTGCTTAAAGTTTGAGAACAAACTACTGTAATTTCCTTTTCCCCTTCTGACTACCTTTCAAAACAGTGTTTCTCAACCTTGGGAACTTTAAGGCATTCGGACTTCAACTCCCAGAATTCCCTAGCCAGCCATGCTGGCTGAGTAATTCTGGGAGTTGAAGTCCACATGCCTTAAAGTTCTTAAGGTTGAGAAACACCACTAGAGAAACAAAGCAAGATCACATCCCATACTGTGCTAAAAGTGTGGTTGTGATTTATCTTCAAATTTACAAGGATTAAATGGCCTTCCTAGTTTGCATTTGCAAAATCCTTACGTTCTGTAATTTTAGGCTGGCTGACTACACATGCAGGGCACATTATTTTATTACTTGATTAATTCCCTGAAAGTCTAGACAGTTCATTTAAATTTAGCAAGAGGACTGTCTGGGTCATAAGTGGAATAAATAAATAGAAAGTATTTTTTTCCCCAGAACCATCTAATGGAAGTCGATGTAATATCATTAAGTGTGAGGAGCATCACTGCACAGGCATTATCAAACATTTGTTTGCCCTGACGAACAAATCACATTGGTTGATGAACAAGGAGACGCTGCATTATTAAAGCTTGCCAAAAATAACCTTGCGATTAATAGATATATGACGCCATTAAACCAAAACTGGGGGAAAAACTGCAGCTCAGATCTCCATTATAATTAAATATATTGGAGAAAGTTCTGGCTGTATTCTTGTGAAAATTTGGAGTGTATCGAAGGGGAGGGGTGAAATGGAGGCAGGTTTACTCCACTGTAAAGATTTAAGGTAAGGAAAAGACATAGATGGATGCAAGTATTCATATCCCAGAAAAAAGCTATTAATCTTTTTTTATTGTAAGACATTGGAATTTTAGATCATGCAAATATATACTTTTGGAAATAAGTTAAGAAGCCTGTCTTTCTTTTTGCTTCAGTGTATCTTTTCACTTATTTTTAGAGAAGAATATTTGTAGTTCAAGGTTGAAATGAGAGGTGCTTGGTGCTCTTGTTTTCTTCAGACATTTCAATACCCAACTAGATAACACCATCAGGGCTGATGTGCTGATCAGAGGACTGATAATGTTCCCTGGACTAGATAAGAAACAGCTGCAAGAAAATAAACAAACTCAGACAGCACCAAGGATCCCTTATTTATTTTTAAAGTGCCTTGTCTAAAAGTTGAGGCACATAATCTTCAATTCAGAGAAAAGGAAGGAAAAATCATATGGAAAGGTATGTTATCTTGCATCTATGAAAAGGTGGAAGAAAAAAAAAATCTAAGCCTTATTAGGAGAGGGAGTCCATCATGTGACAGAGTGTAATAAATAGATTATGGGTCAGTTGTCCTTATTAGTGTCATGTTACATTTCAACTTCTAGAATTTATGGATGGGCTTGTCACTTTCTACCTTCTCAGCAATGAATGATTTCCTGACCCTGAGTGAATGAATGAAGGCAAGGAGAAAGCTTATGGACACCCAGAACAAAAAACAAAAAAACAACCACACATTTTTCTAACATATATTTTGACAACTTGGGTTAGCCAACGTTATGCCTCCTGTGATTACAGCAAGCCAACGATCCAAAAGTGAACACCTGTAATTCCTATTTGTAGAATGGAAGTTTTTTTAAGTAGAAAACCAGGATATTCAGAGATCCTGGACATCAGTTGTGGATCAAAGGCAACTGGCAACTAATTGTATAAGTAACAAAAATAGAACACAAGTTGATATTTTTTTCTTGTCTCCTGACATTAGTTACGGGCAAATCAGCTGAAAGCACATTCCATAGTTTTTCACAGCTGTGCAGATACAAGATTTTAACAATATGCTGCAGTCCTTAAATTATCTCCAAAAGCTTTCTTTAGCCCCAATAACAGATGGTCAATAAACAATGAACCTTTTCATGCAAGAAATCTGCATGACACCTAAGTTGTGGCTTGCTGAACCAAGAATTTTAAGGGGAAAAAAACTTGCAGACCCACCATGCCATAAGATCTCAGTTACTCTGGATCAAACTCCATTTTCAAGGAGCAACTCTGGAAAGCATGAGATGGGAAAATAGAACCAAAGGAGGGCTGCTATGTGTTTGCCTGGGTTCGAGTGGATCTGTTGCTAACGTTATGGCTGGTCCGGTGAGCCACCTGGTTGGCCCCACCCACCCCACTCTGCCCCTCCCAGGAGTCTCCACACGGCCAGTTTTGGATGTGAGGTAAGTGCAGGGCCCACAGGGAGGATCAGAAAGGGGGAAAAACGGGCCTCCTGGAAGTTGCGGAAGTCTGAAAACGGGCCCGTTTGCAGCCTCTGGAGGGCCTCTAGTGCCTGGGGAAGGCGGTTTTCGCCTTCCCAGAGGCTCAAGGAAAGCTTCTGGAGCAGTGGGGTGGGATTCAAAACTTTTTACTACCGGTTCTGTGGGCGTGGCTTGGTGGGCGTGGCAGGAAAAAGATACTGGAAAATTTCCATTGCCCACCCCACTCCACTCCACTCCACTCCACGGTTACGACCGGTTCTCCGAATTCCTCAAAATTTCTGCTACCGGTTCTGTAGAACTGGTCAGAACCTGCTGAATACCACCTCTGCTCCGGAGCCTGGGGACAGCAAACCCCCCCCCCCCCCCCCGCTGTGGTGCAGGAGGCCGACTAGGCCACGCCCACCATGGCCACGTCCAGCCAACAACCTGGCACAGAACCCATTGCTGAAATTTTTGAGGCCCGATAGAACATAAATAGAACATAAAGACCAACCCCATCATAAGCATTTGACAATAGAGTCATGCGGGGGAAGGTTGAGAAAACCAGAATGCCTCTTCTGAAAGATGGATTTATTTTTTTTTTAATTAAATTGTGGTTGGTATTGAAACATATGCTTTCCTCTTCGATCACATGTTTTATTTTCAAGAAATCTATGAAAGGGCACATTTTAGTCATGCAGGGGGGAAAAAGGCAGAGAAAAAAGGGGGAATTATACTCGCAGCCTGATATTTTTGTTCCTCATGTCTTCACAACTGATTCAATAAAGTTTTTCATCAAGCAGGACAATCTATGGCACTGCCTCAGCCCCTCTTTTTCCTTACAAAATGTGGTTGTCCCCTTGCTTTGAAGCAGGGCTCCCCCAAATTCTTTTCCCTGCAACCCTCTTCCCAAATATTTGAGGCGGGGCACTTCAGTTTTACAGGATGGAAACAATGAACACTATCATTTACCAAAAACGTTTCAATTTAAGTTTCTTGTCTTCTAGATATTCCTACCAACTTGATGGAATGTCAATAAATAGGTGACTGTCTGTCTGTCTGCATTAAGTTTACTCCTTGTTTGTGAGTTTCCTAGCAGAAACTGCCAGGAAACTGTCAGTTGCCATGATGTCTAGATAATAAACTCAGACTTTTTATATATTTTAAGATAACAAACTATATTCTTGTGAATGCTGATATATGGAAAATTAGTGGATCAAGTAAGCGTACCAAACCCAGACTTGGTTGCAGTAAAAATTTCAGTGAGGTTTATTTGCAGTCTCACCTGCTTATTCAAAATAATCAGTGGATTATATTAACTTGGGTCACAAAGGACTTTTCTCCTAATTGTTAGCATTCATATATTGTTAGCATTCATATATTTTTTGCATTGTTTATTTCTCGGAAAATATCCCATTATTTCCTGCTATTCCAAAAACCCCTACAGGATCTTGCTATCATTGGATTCCTGTGGACATCAGCCCTTAATCCAGGGGTGGGGAACTACGGTCCTTTCATGACTTGAGGACTTCATCTCCCAGAATTCCTGAGCCAACCATGCTGGTTCAGGAATTCTGGGAGCTGAAGTCCACAAATCATAAAGGGGCCATAGTTCCCCACCCCTGTGCTAAACTCGAATCCAAGGGCATCTTCATAAGTCTCCATCAGCATGTGCAACCAGCCAGAATGTATAATGAGATCCTGGCAGTAGGACATTTTAGCTCCTCATTTTGGCATAAGGATGCCTGAAGAGGTGGACATGACATTCTCAAGGAAACAAAACAATGATAGGAAATAGTATGCTGCTCCTTTGACTCACAAAACTGACAGCACAAATCATGAGGTATATGTGTAACCAACAAGGAACTTCTCTAAAGAAAAATGGGGGGGGGGGGGTAGAGGAATGAAATTTGGCAAATTTACCTTCTCTTCCAAGCAAGGCCGACCTATACATTCCGAAGAACCACACAATTTTTCCTATACTGTGTTATTTATACTGCATTATATACTATATAGGATTGCACACTGTTTTTCCATTTGAAGGAAATGTTTGGCACATCCAGCAATGCAGTATCACCCCCACCTCTTTATCTAGCATCATCCAGGAGGAGTTCCTGGCTAAAAGCTGGCCTTGCAAAAAGTTTTTAATGAATTTAGTTACTTTCCTAATTTTGAAGATTCTATTTGAATTCCACAAAGGATGATTCATCCTTTCACAGTTGTAGCATAATATTTTCTTTAGAGTTGTTCCAGATGAGATGAAACATAATTATCCGTTCCAACATATTCAATGTGTGAGATATCACATCACATATGTCAAATAAAATGAGTTTTGGTCTCTAACAGGAATAGCACTTAGACTTATGTACCACTTCACATTGCATTACAGCCCTAAGTGGTTTACAGAGAGTGAGCATATTGCCCCCAACAATTTGGGTCCTCCTTTTAACCCACCTCGGAAGGATGGAAGGCTGAATCAACCTTGAGCTGTTCAAACTTCTGGAGTGAGCAGTGAGTTCGCCCTGCAGTACTGCATTCTAACCATTGCACCACCACGGCTCTAATTTATGATTTGGTCTTCAAAATATTCACAACATTTAAAATAACTGCCTACTCAGACATTCAAATAAAGCAATTGTCAAATTTTCAGTAGACCCTGCAAGATCTAAATGAATAGAAGACAAATTGTTTTATTTTGTTGGATAGTTCTAAAGTTCAGCATTTGGGGTTTCACCCTTGCAATTTGACTTTGAAGTCTCCCTTTGAAAAAGTTAGGCCCCCTTTCATCCACTTAAGATTAACTGTCTAGCTATCTATCATCCATCTTTCTTTCTTTCTTTCTTTCTTTCTTTCTTTCTTTCTTTCTTTCTTTCTTT
>BLBF01000033.1:28044037-28133759 GCA_015471245.1 Laticauda colubrina
GATAGATAGATAGATAGATAGATAGATAGATAGATAGATAGATAGATCGATAGATAAGTAGGTAGGTAGAGATAGATAGATCTATATTGGTAGATAGGTAGGTAGGTAAATAGCTAGATATATCTACATTGGTAGATAGATAGGTAGATAGATCTATATTGGTAGGTAGGTAGATTGATAGGTAGATAAGTAGGTAGGTAGGAAGATAGATCTATATTGGTAAATAGGTAGGTAGGTAGGTAAGTAGGTAGAGATAGATCGATCTATATTGGTAACGTAGGTAGATCTATATTGGTAGGTAGGTAGGTAGATAGATCTACATTGGTTGGTAGGTAGATAGGTAGATCTATATTGGTAGGTAGGTAGGTAGATACATTTATATTGGTAGATAGGTAGGTAGGTAGACACAAAGACAGGCAGACAGGTAGGTAGGTCGGCAGACAGGCAGAAAGACAGACCTTTTGGATGGATGGATGGATAGATAGATGATAGACAGACAGACAGACAAACAGATGGACAGACAGAATGCAACACTGGCGGCACTTTGGGAAAGTAAAGCAAAGCCGCTGCCTGGCTCCGGAACAGTGCAACAGTCAATGGGGTGAGCCTGCAGTGCCAGTGCGTTGAACGCAGCGGTGGCACATTGCAAATGTAGAGCAAAGCTGCCTGCCCTGGCTTCCTCAACCCTGCCCTGCTCCAGGAAGGAGGGAACAGCACCACCCTCTACGATGTGAGTGCCCCGGGGGGGGCAGCTTGGGAGACTGATCCCTGGCGGGAGGGGCAGCCTGTGAACTTGCTGTCAGGCAAAGCAACTACAAGGAGGGGTGGGCTTGGCTGAGCGGGATCCTGGATATTGGGCATGTGGTCAAAGCCCCCCTTCCTCTGCCTCCCCCTAGGTGATCCATGGATGCCATTGACTGTTGCACCGGAACAGTGCTGCCTCATTTGAGGCGCCAGCTCTGGAGCGGTCCAAGTCAATGGGTGACCCTGCAGGGCCAGTGCCTCAAACGCCCCCTGCCGGCCCCCTTGCCTCTTAGCAACCCTCTAAGGCATCCCACCGCTCCCGGGGCGGTACGGCCCACTTTGAGAACTACTGGTGTAGGGTCTCCCGCTTGGTCGGGGGGGTTGGACAAGATGACCTACAAGGTCCCTTCCAACTCTGATTATCTGTTATCTGTTAAACTTATTTGTTAATTTAGTAACGCAGTTGTTCAGTAAATCCAGCTTCCCCATTGATTTCGCTTGTCAGAAGGTCGCAAAAGGGAATCACATGACCCTGGGATACTGCAACCCTAATAACTACATACATACATGCTACATACATACATGCTAGTTGCCAAGTGTCTGATCACAGGTCCATGGGAATCCTGCAACATTTTAAGTGTGGAAAACAGTTGTAAGTCACATTCTTTCAGTTGTAACTTCAAAGAGACACGAAACAAACTGTTGTAAATCGAAGATTGCCTATACTATTTGAGAGAGACAGAGAGGATGAAGGAATAGAAGGGCCTACAGGGAGCAGAGGAACCAGGATGGAGATCTCAAAAGTCTTCAGAAAAACACATTTTGTAGCAACTGAGCTTGCATTCTGTCAACTGAAAATATATGAGGTGTTTTGAAAAATAACTCCCATGTTTAAAATTCAGCCTAGGCTGCCATTTGGGAAAAATATTCCTAGTCATCTGTTCTGTCCCTAAAATGACAAGTTATCCTCAGTTTTATCTGGAAGTTTCTCTCTTCACAGATTTGTAATGCGCAAATGAAGAGCAGAGTCAGAGAGCAAGAGGAAGAAAGGAACTGTTAGAAAAACTGAAGAAAAGGAACTCATGGACACACCATTCAACCTAATTTTTTGTACGTATTACTGGTTTCAATAGGAAAGATATCTAGCTCACTAAGAGTAAATTCCGTAGAATTCTTTGGAACTTAAAAAGAGAATTTCTGGAAAAGCATCCACCTAGAGATCCATATGATCCAATATAGGATAAATTATATATAAGATATAATATAGCATAACCGTACAATGTTTCAAAACTCTTTATAAATCAAGTTTTCCCCCAATCCTTGAGCAGGTGACAAGTCTCTTCACGATTTTACATGTTAATCTGAAAGGTTTATCTATTCAAGATAGTCACTGTTCTTTTCTTCTCTTCCTTCCCTCTCCCTCTCTCTCTCCCTCTCTCGTTATACATTGCTTCATATTGTTTTAAGATTGTAAGCGGCCCAGAGTTTATATGCCTTATAAATTTGACAAGTAAATAAACTTTTCTAATAACCGGGTGGGCTATTAGAAATCTAATGAAAGGGGAGGAGGGGGAGGAGGAAGAGTGTTGAAGAAGCCTAAAATACACACAACTTAGCCTATAATTATTTTCACTGCATCAGCTTTGGCTGGGACATACTCCCTAATCTGTATTTTTAAATCCAATGTATGCTTCTTCTTGTTCCTTAACCAATCAATGTAACTTAGCGATTCAAGCACATGGCTACAATATAAAGGTCTGTTTTTAAAAACAGGTAAATGTTACCCTTTCATGAGCTAAGCCAATTCTTTTCCCTGCCCTAATTTTTCTCCAATAGAAGCATGTATTTTGCAGCCAGTTCGTTGCAGAATTATACCACTAAGGTTGCCAAATCAAAGTTTCATAAAGTTAACGGACACAATGGAATTGGGTTCCACTGAAATAAGAAACATATTTTATCATATGTCCAACAGAGATCTGAAGTCCTGGAATAAAGACGTTCGCTTTAAAATGCCTGCCAAATCTAGCTATTGTAAAAGCCAACGAGATAATAATTTTCGAAGCTCTTTCTATGCAAAAGCCATTTTTATTGCAGTTCTGGAGCCAGGAGCTGTGACTTGTCTAAGATCTCAGCATATTGTCAAAATTCCAAGGGAGGCCTAACTCCCTTCCCTCTCGAGGGAGCCATTTCGAGCCTTGTGACTCTTTTTTTCTTCTTCAAATAACTGCACTGTTTTCATTTTTCTAAAAATCTGAACTTTGCACAGGAATACTCAAGGGGAACCCAAAGGCTTTCTTTTTTTTTTTTAAAGGAAGAAAAAGAGGAGAGGGAGAGAAGGAAAGAGAAGGAAATGCAAAAGGAGGGAGGGAGGGAGGAAGGAAAGAAGGAAGGAAGGCAGGAAGGAAGGAAGGGTTATTCTCAAGATTTTAAAAGTTCCAAAATACTGCAATCCTCCTCCAACTTTTTGACTCTATATGAATCGGCATATGCAAATTTAATAAACCCAAATCTAAAGAAAAATTTTCCCCCTTTGTGCATTCTGACAGTTCTCGCTGTCCCTTCCCCACAAGAGGGCAAAGTGGGTGAATAAGTCACATTACAGGAAACAGAAGCTTTCCTTTCCTTCAGGGCTTGTGGATCTCCCCTTGCAAATGGCATTCCCTTCCCAAAACTGCTCATCTGCCATCTGATTCAACCCTCCTTTCAGAGCCCAGCTGATTATGAGAAGAACATGACTTGAGGAAGGGGAAGGGGGGATTCATTTTCCTGGCCTGATCAACCTCTGCAAAAATTCCAGAATTCACTTTGGGGCTGTTGGGAGAAAGGAGCAGAGGAAGGCAGGAGCTTCGCGTGAGGCTTGATGGGGCCGAGTTCCCAATCGTGCCGCCAAAGCTGCCTCGGTAATGTTGCAGAAAGCAGAAGGGAGTTTCTGGGAGGGTAGGAAGGTTGCTCATCTAGTGGAGATGAAAACCTTACACGAGGCTTGGGAATGGTGCAATTTGATGGGTAGAGACTGAGGATTGCTACAAAGCCGTAGGGAAAGGAGTAGAGAGCCAAGAGGAGGAAGAGCTGATAGAGAACGAGCTGAGAACAGGGCCCTTCCTTGCCTGCCTCTAACCGCAGAACAAACATGCCCTGATAACTATTTCTTTTCATATCACGTCCTCTCCACGTTGCTCTCCTCTCACCCCCCGCCTCCAGCAAGGCAATTTAAGGCTGTCTTAAGCTGTTCCGTTTCCAAAGTAGTATTTCCCCCCCCCCCTTTCCTCCTATAACACAATTTTGGCTGCGGGTGCAATTTAGCATGCTTCATTGATGATGCGGCTGCTGATGTGGTCAGGAACAGGGTCTGTCCAGCTGTTGGCCACGACAGGCTGCTGTGGACACAGGCCTGACTTTCTCATTACTGGGAAATGCCTTCTGTGGCTATTTTGCCTGAGGGAGGGGCGGGCTGAAGGAGACAGTGATCCCTAATGCCTGCCTAGGGATTTCTGAACCCTTGTGGAGCCTTCTTGAGAGGGAAATGCTCTTTTGCAACAATGCTCGATCTGCTTTTTAAACATGGGGTTGGCGTCTCCAGAACATGGATCCTGAGAGAAAGATAATCCTTTGCGGCACAGAAAGCCAATTTAAGCTAGGAACTGGAACTAGTTTTTAACCTGTGAAAATTCTGTTATTTTGGTTTTTCAGCTGCTTCAGTTAGCAAGGGGTTTCCCCTCTTCAATCTATATTTGATTACATTGAGGATACCAGATGTATTTGGCCTGCTCCATTACAGCTCCTTGGCCATCCATAGGCTCCTTCCAGGTGGTCTATGATTCCATGAGATCAGACCTGGATTTGCTACTAACAGACCTATCCCCTTACATCAGGAGTCCCCAAACTTGGCACCTTTTCAGACATGTGGACTTCAACTGCCAGAATTCCTCAGCCAGTTATGCTAAGCATAGAGTTTGCCGATTATCATTTGCTTCCTTGCTTCCTTCCTTCCTCCATCTCCACATACCCCCCCCCCCACACACACACACCGGTAATCCATCTGTTAGACTACTTTGGGGCATGCATTTAATACACAAGACCACTAGACATCTGAATCATCAGAAATGCTGTGACTGGCACATCACAGGTGTGGCACTTCCATGCCTGCAACCTCTAGTTTGGCAACGAAATATTATTCCAAGCACCAACCTCACGCCATCTTGAAGAGTGTGATTGCTAGTAAGAGGGGAAGCCAAGCTGGGAAGTCCTTAATTTATTCTTAATAAAATAGTAGCACTAGTTGCTGGCACCATTAATATGGCAGAATAATTGGTGATTGTGGAACAAAGGTGATGTCAGGCTACTTTTCTATTGGCAGATAGCACATTAATGTAATGGGATAACAGGGTGGCTAGGTCCAAAGACAGATGGGAAGAACAGTGTCACAATATGGGCCGCCAAAATCTGCACAGCCACGAGAGGACAGCAAAGAGGTACAAAAGGCTCAGTGCTGCCCTCTCATGGGCTGTACAGATTTTGAATGGTTGCAACCAAATCAGATTTCCCTATCCAAGAAAGATAAATGAAAAGAAAGAGAGTTTGAGATTAGAGTGCAGAAGAGAGGGTAAATGAAGGAAAGAATGACCCAATGAGCAGAGAATGAATCAGATAAAGAACAAAAGTTCAAAGAGTTTGGAAATGTAGACTAGGAGGCCAAAGCTTGGTAAATAAAGCGTGGCTGTGTTCATAACAATTCCACATAATTGTAGCAATAGTGGCTTTTACGGCCACTGGAGCACTGTGACCTAGCAATCTAAAGAGAGCAATAAGAAACCAAAAATAGTAGAGAACTGTATTTCAGAAGCAGATACAATCCTTCCAATCTACCCACTTCTAGTCTCATACTCTCCTAATTAAGAAAACAGGCTTCCCAGCGGCTTAAGCTAACCTTGGCGCTGCTTGTTTTCAGAAGAATATAAACTGTGCAAGGATGAATGCAAGGGCTGCATCTTATCATCTGGCTCTGGAAGCATTTAGTCATAGCAATAGGAGATTTTTCATTGCCTCCAAGATTTCCCGTAAGCCTCCAGACATTAGGAGAAAATTGGCAAGACTGGAATCATCTCTGGACGCACTTAAAAACAAAGGTAGGTGGCCACAAATCCGCAAAAGCCAACATTCTTCTAGGATGATCCAAGCGCACCCGGAGAGGATGATGAGCTAGGGTTTCAATGATTCCTTTGGACCATTTGAATTATTGTGTTTAAAATTGTGATTGGAAACTTGGACTTTCTGACCTAACAAAAGAATTACACCTGAGCAAGTATAAGACTGAGGGCATCTCCAAAAGGGGTCGCTTGTCTAGCGGTCTTCTCTTCCTCACTTTGAAGTTAAAGTCCTACCTCTCAGATTTAGTGGGGAGAGGGGGGAATATGCCATCTTAAAATTGGGTCCCCCTACTCCCAATCCTTATTCTGCCACATTAAAGATACTGGTGATCGGTGCTGTCATGGGGCCAGGGTGAAGCTAAGAAAAGACTGGTGGATTCCCCTTACTTGGTTACCTATGGTAACTTCGTCTTCTACCCATACCTATGGGTAGAAAAACATTCTCCTTTATACAGGTAGGCCTCAAGTTATGACTAGCCACAAGTTATGACAGACACCCCCCTCAAAAAATAAGATTTATGATGTGGAACCAAACTTCCAATGGCTGCTCCTCCCCTCCAAAATGGTCATGAGCCTACATGTTGGTTTCTCTGCAGCCAACCTGTATTTATGGCTGTTTGCAGTGTCCTGAGATCGTCGTGTAACTGTGTTTCACATTATTTTTGCTGAAAACCGACATTTTACTTTTAGTTTTAAGCAAAAACAGCCCATAGAGAACAATGGGTTTGCTTTGTTACTGTAGCATTCACTTAACAAGTGCCACAAAAAAAGGTTGCCAAAACCAGTTGTGTTACATTGCGCCCTGCTTTTTGACCGTCATGACTTAGCACCATAATGGCAGGTTCCATTACAGTTGTAAGTCAAGGACTACTTACATGGACTGAGGTGGGTTTAAGCAGTCTTTTAAAATTTACAGGTCTAGCCAACTACCTAAAATGTGAAAGGTGATAAGGAAGGGCACAGAGTGAGTTGCCTCATTGCTTCTGCCCAGTATAACTACTGCTCTGCATCTCTTTTGTGTCTAAGTGTGGGTCAAGCACTCTTTTAAATAAGTACTAAACTTACATTGGAAATATCTTGGTGGATAGGGAAAAAGCCTTTATCTCCCCAATCAACAAGAAATGTCATGCTGGCAGCAAATGGTCAAGGAGCCTAAATCTGACCTTGGGGCAGGTAGGCACTATAAGTACTGAACCTGGAAAACAGACAGATTAGAATGAATGGGATGATGGATGCAATTGTGACTAACCCACATCCAGTAACAGCCATCCCCATAGCACTTAGTGCAGCCAAAACCAAAATGAAGAGGAATCCCAATTCTCCCTAGCCAAAGGGAAAATAATAAATTCCAGAGCACTGTATAAACAACCATTAAAACTGCGGCTGCATTTATGCTGCTCCCTGATCAATACAATAGTTGTTAGCCTTCAAGTCCAAAAAAATTAACAAAAATAATTGGGACAGGTAGTTCTCAAGTTACAACCACAATTGAGCCCAAAATTTATATTGTTCAGTGAGAAATTTGTTAAGTGACCTTTTGCCCCACTTTACGACTTTTCTGGCCATATTTGTTAAGTGAATCACTGCAGTTGTTAAATTAGTAAATGCAGTTGTTAAAGTGAATCTGGCTTCCCCAATGACTTTGCTCGTCAGAAGGTCGCAAAAGAGGAATCCCATGACCCCCAGGATGCTGCAACCGTCATAAATATAAGTCAGCTCAGCTGCCAAGTATCCAAATGTAAAATCACATGACCACGGGGATGCTACAACAGTCGTTAAGTGTGAAAAATGGTCACAAGTCACATTTTTCAATACTGTTGTAACTTTGGTCATTAAATGGTCATTAAATGAACTGTTGTAAGTCGAGGGCTACCTATAAACACATGCCATTCCTCCCTTCCCCATCCTTTGCCAGCTGAAGCGGCAAAAAGCAGGAACTATTCTGTGGAGTGATAGAATTAGCAACATGCATTCTGGAAGCAGGTCTCTTTCCCAGTTTAAATGGGTATTCTTTCAAGGTTTGCATAATAATCTCCCTGTCTCCCTGTCCCTGCAGGAATCTGGGGGTTTAAACCCAGATCGAGTACTCTTTCTTAAAGTGGACCAAACCTGTATTTGGCCTCGCCCAGTGATTATGTAAAGCCCAAGCCCTCAGAGAATAGTGCAGGGGTGAAATTCAATTTTTTTCCCTACTGGCTTTGTGGGCATGGCTGTGGGCATGGCTTGGTATAATAGTAATAGCAACCAGGAGCAACTGGGGCAATTTTTTTACTGATTCAAATCATCCCTACCAGCTTTCCTGAGGTGAGCTGAGGTGGTTGAATTTCATCCCTGGAACAGGGGTGAATGGAGAGAGGGGAGGATACGATTCCATGCAAGATTAAAATGGTCACGAGGGCCCTGGATCAACCACCAAATTTAATCTTTGATTTCTTCCTTCCTTCCTTGGGCTTTTTTTGCCACTCAGTTTCGGTAGGCTTCAACCAGATTTCAAAATGCCAAAACTTTGGATTAAAGGTATCAAATTGCTTTGGAGCCTTCTAACCACAGCAAGAAGAGTATCACCCACAAGCAGACCAGACTGTAACCACAGGGAAAATTGGGCTGGGAAAACAGGAAAAATACGACTTTGAACCTGGAACATTTGAAGCTGCCTTTGTCAGACTAGAGAAAAGGCAAAGGATAATGTCACGAGAATATGGAAGGAAAAGGTGGTTGTCCAGGATGTGTTCATGTCATGGTTAGATACAAGTAAGGAAGAGATCTAAGATTTCTAAAGCCAAGGATTGTGCCAATCAGCATTTTTAACGCTCTACAGTAGGGTGTCCAAGCTTCGCAATGTTTTTAAGACTTGTGGATTGCAAATCCCAGCATTCCCCAGCAAGCACTGGCAGCCTCCAAAAAAAATGAGAAGTGAGTTGCAAATGTAATAAAGTCCCATCTCAAGGCTAGAACATCCAAACCCAACCAAACCTAATCAAGATAAATAGCAAAAATCTCCAAACTTGGCAACTTTAAGACTTAAAGTCTTAAGCATAGCATAGCTGGCTGGAGAATTCTGGGAGTTGAAGTCCACAAGTCTTAAAGTTGCCAAGTTTGGGGACCCCTGATAAACAGGATTATAGGGAACATCCAGAAAGACCCAGACAGGATGGCATGAAACGACTTCATTAACCAGCCATTCTGAAAAAAAAGGATCTTTCTCGGAGACTTTGTTAGTACCAGGATATCCCACAGCTGGCGGAAATCAAAGCCATATATATCTCAGAAAAAGGCAACGACAATTATAGTCCTATGTTTGCCCAGGAAGAAGGGTCACAGAAATAATTTTCAAGATCTACTTGAAATGACTGTGACGATCTTATATGAATGTTCAAGCCACCATCCCCCTTCTAATAGCCCCCTTGTGGTGACACCTGCTTATGTAAAGTTTTGCCTATCTAACCAGGGTAAGTTGAGAGTCATTCATTTGCCCTCTCCCCCACCAAGTGAGCAGCCTTACTTGTTTTAGGCCTTATCACAAGTAAAAAGATTCTGCCTGCTATGTTGGCTGTCCAAATATTTACCCCTTCTTGCAGAATGCTGAAAATGTCACCTTTACTTACACAATGAAATTTCAGGGACTTTAATTGGCAGGAGGCAGTGGGACGGGAAAAGGGAACAAATTAGTCCACCCTGTAAAAGGCCAATTCCTGAGGGGAATCAGTCATCTTTCCTGGCTCTTGACTTCTCTCACACCCACAGCCCTTTATTGGAAGGGGAGGGGGGGGGAAAGAATAAAGACTAACAAAAATAAGGTAAAACGTTGAAGACAAAGTAAAAAAAAACTTTCTTGATGAACGGCATGAAAACGTATGAAGCGACAAGTCACTCTGGGCACAAGTATAACGCTATTACCTCAAGATAAACCGGGAGTAACAGTGAAAGGGGAGATGGGGCCTGCCAGGTAGCATTTAATCAAGCTTGTGCCGGCTGTGAATTGTCAAGCCAAATGCAGCCTAATTAATATATTGTGGTTTGCCCCATGGGATCAACATATGTGTGTGTAAGGGACAGAGAAAGGGAGTGAATTTAAATCTCAGGCAAATCTTCAGGCAGCAAAAACACTTGGATACAAAACATTTGCTTTGAGGTGAAAAGGAACAGTGGAGCATCCTCTGGTGAACACGTGCAGACATACCTGCTTGGCTAAGTAGGACAGTTGGAGAGAGATAGAGAGATAGGAGAGACAGAGAGATAGGCGGAATACCCATCCTCATGGAAGCAAGTGACCCCCCCAAAAAAAGCGTGTGGTGGCATCATCAACCTAACATAAACTTAGCCACAATTACATGCTATATCAACAGCAATGGACAGCAATCAAGTGTCATCTAGTACAGGTTATGACCACAATTGAGCCCAATATTTGTGTTGTTAAGCAAGACACTTGTTATGTGATTTTTGTCTCATGTTATGATCTTACTTCCAACAGTTAAGTGAACCTCACTTTCCTGTTGACTTGACAAGTTACAGAAAATGATCACATGACCCCAGGACATTGTAACTGTCATAAATACACACCAGTGGCCAGGCAACCAAATTTTGATCACGTGACCATGGGGTTGAAGCAATGGTCATAAGTGTGAAAAACGGCCATGAGTCACTTTTTTATTGTTGTAAATTTGAACAGTCCCTAAAAGAATGATAGTAACTTGAGAAAAACCTGTATCAAAGAAATGTAGCGGAAATGGAATTTAAACTGGACTAATTCATAATAAATTTCTCCCTTGGGACATCACCTGATTGAATCATTTTGTTACCAGATGGGTAGTAAATAAATTCAATACATAAATAAAACAAATTACCCTGCCCAGGAACCAGCTTCCTAAAATAAACTGGAGTCTAGAGATACCACATCACCAATATTCTATAAATGACCGAAAAACTACAGGCTGAGAAGTGCTATAATAATTAGCTCCTTTTTGAAACCATTTGTATAACTTACAGCAACCATCAATGAATGCCAACTTTCTTTTATTATCATTACTATTTATTTGCCATCCTTTCTTGAGGGGCCGCAAGCATTGCACAACAAAGAAATAGCCCCGCTTACTGTGTAGTATTAAAATCCTTTGAAAAAAATTAAACTAAAACAGAAATATCATAAACCAGTAACTCTAACATTACAAATATTAAGTTAAAGAGGATTATAATTCTAAGGCTACATGACATAGCAAACAACTCATTTGTTGTTGCCCAAAATGTAACCATGACGGATGGAAATTCCACAATTAGAGAGACATCCTTAGAAAGTTTTTATTTCAAGTAACCACGTTGCAGAATAATCCCATCACTGGGACAACAAACAGGATTCACCCTGTCATGCTATTTTGAACCATGCAAAAGAAATGTTAATTTATTTAAGACTTTGTTCACTGATCATGAAGTTCTGGATTAGGGCTGGCAACTCATACCATAATCCATGAGTGCAGTTGAGAAAAGAGCTGCTATCTTGCAGAAAAAAACAAGTCCCTGAGCATCAGCAAGGAACCCTCTCTTATAGACAAAGGCATCTTTCATCTCATCAACTGCCAGGAAAAAACCCGACCCTTGAGACTCATTTCTATAACAAAATACTATATTTTGGCACAAACGCAAGAAAATGCTTTGGACTGCCCTTGAAGACCACCCAGAAATTTCAACAGACATAATCTGTCCCATAATACAGTAGCACATACAATATTTGGTAGTCCTCAATTTATGATAATCACTTAGCAACCATTCAAAGTTACAACGAACCTCCCCAAGGCTTCTTACAACTCAGAATCAAAATTCCGTCAGCTGCGCCCTCCTGTGGTCATGTGATTGCATTTGGGAATTCGGCAACCGGCTCACATTTGTAGCCATGTGCAGCGTCCTGCAATCATGTGACCGTACTTTAACGGGTTGTTATTGTTTTTTTTGCTGGAAACTTATTTCCAGTTTTTGGCAAAATAACCCCCTCCCATGGTGGACAATGAATTCATTTAACAACCGTGGTGATTCACTTAATGACCTGTTTAACAAGCAGCATGACTTACAACTGTAACTCTGGGCTCAATTATGGTTTTAAGTTGATCACAACCTGTAATGGAGGCTCCCAAGTTTGCCCATGTAGTACTTCTGTTGTGCAAGCTGCACTGGCTTCCAGTTTCTTTTCAGGTACAAAGTGATGGTTGTCACCTCTAAAGCACTATACGGCACAGGGCCAGGCTAACTGCAGGACCATCTTTCCTTAAGGACATCTACCCATCCAACCTGGTGAGATAGGATGGGCATCCTCTTAGTCCTCTTCCCTAAATTATTGCCGTATGATGGGAACTAGGAAGTAGCCTGGAACTCTGCCCCCTAAAATTTGACAGATCCCTGCCTTTCTAGTCCTCCGTAAAAGTTTTAAAGATCTGGCACTTCCCCCAAGTGCTGGGAGAATATTAGATAATAGCACATTATAAGTTTGACTAGGTGCCAGGGTTTTTTTTAATGTGTTTAGTTTTCAAAGTTTTTAATATGGCTTTGATGCTCTTTTAACTTTTGATTGGGAGCCGCCCAGATTTGGTTATAAGAGCGGCAGCTTTATAAATGTTTTAAATATATAACAAAGTAAAATGTCATACATACAGGTAACTTTTTTTTGCCAGTTCTCCATCAACATGAAAGAACAGACTTACTTAGCAATTGCTCTGATGAATCATAAAGACTGAAGGTGCTGGGTTAGGCGCCTTAAAATCATAGGGAGGACAGTTCACAAGCAACTTTACCATTTTTAAAGTTTCCCAGATCTGTAATCCCACTTTTTACACCTAGTTACAACCAGTTTGATATAGCAGTTAAGACACTTGTCTACAAACTGGGAGAGTGTGAGTTCTAGTCTTGCCCTAGGCACGAGGCCAGCTGGGTGATCCGAGGCCAGACACACTCTCTCAGTCCTAGGAAGCAGGCATGGGCAAACCCCTTCCAAAATACCTTGCCGTAAAAATTGCAGGGACGTGTCAAGGCAGTTGCCAAGCATCGGCATGGATTCGAAGACACCAATAAATAAATACAAAAATTCACCTAATGTACTAAAATGCATGATTCACATATGGCTCATTTCTATTTTTCCACACCAGCAACCACCCTAAAGTACCGTAAATACTCGAATTCAGCTTTTGGAGGAAAAGCCTATGCTTCAACTCAATGCAAACTCTGAATTCAAAATCAAACAGAATAGGGCAGCCGGAGGCAGTTTCTAATTAATTCCATAGGCAGAAATATTTAACTTGCTCTGTCCCCGATTCGAAATCTTCCAGAGAGCTCCATTTCAGATACCATCTTTCTCACATGGTGGAAAGACCAGCACTACATTAAAAGGGGAACAAGGGCTTATTCGTAACCGAGAGGCTTTCCTAGAGCATAGAATAATAACAATCTTGATCTGTTGGGTGAAAATGAAACATGTCTATATGCACACACGCGCACACAAAGAGATACTTAAAAATGCTAAAGACAAGCAACTGAACTAAAAAAAAAAAACCAACCTTCCTGAAAGAATCATCAGGAATCAAGCCCAAATTGAAAGAACCTTTGATTGTTTAACTAACACATCCTTGCATCAAATTGATTGAAATAGTTTGTAAAGGAAGTCCTCAACTTACAACCATTCATTTAGTGACACTTCAAAGTTACATCCCTGAAAATGGTGACTTCAAGACCATTTTTCACACTCACAATCTTTGCAGCATCTCCACAGTTACACAATCAAAATTAGGATGCTTGGCAATTGCCGTTTTTATGATAGCTGCAGTGTCCTGGAGTTATGTGACTCCCCTTTTGCGACCTTCTGACAAGCAAAGTCCACGAGGAAGCCAAATTCACATAACAAACATGTTATACTTAACAACCGCAGTCATTCATTTAACAACTGTGGCAAGAAAAAATGGCAAAATGGGGCAATGCTCACTTAATAACTGTCTTGCTTAGCAACAGAAATGTTGGAGTCAGTTGTGGTTGTAACTTGAGGACCACCTGTACCTGCAATGTTCTGGGTTCCTTTAACAATTTCATTCTGACCAGAAGCAAGAAAAAAATTGTTTCTTTACATTTTCCTTTTTACTTCCTAGACTAACTCTTGATTTCCCAAATAATGTTCAAGAACCGGGGATGAACTAGGAGAAACCTTCTCCAAGATGAACACAAGATGGCTTGGCAGATAAGGAAATTAATTGGAGAAGCCCTGCACAGCCTTCCTATCTTTCTATCTATGAATACTTCCAAAAAAGGCTATTTTAAAAAAATGGCTTTTTAGTGTCCAGGTCATTAGTACCTTCTGCTGGCATGCAAGAAGCCACACCCTAAAGACTAAAATCTCTTCCCCCCTCCCCTTCCATTGCATATTATTATTTCCAAGTAAAAATGTGGGACTTTTTTCTGGGTGCAAACAAGTTTTGCAATTCTGCAGAGAAACTCAGCCCTATGCCTTCCATTAGTCAGTCTCTAGTAATTGATGGACAAGCAGAAGCCTTCCAACCAAGTTACTTGAAAGACTCTGAAATTGGGGGGTGGGTGAGGGAGATAACAGGATCACAAGGTTATTTATTTATCCAGATTTTCATTCCGATGTCATCCCAAGGACTGGAGGGGGGGAGGGAGGAGGGAGAGCAACAATACTGCCTTATCTTCCCCAAAGAAGGAATCCTTTGTTGTTCCAAGATAGGCAGGATCCTTAACTTGTGATAGAGAAAACAAGGGCTTAACTTGAGCATTGGTTTAACAAGTTGAACAACAATATGTTTGTGAATAAGGCAGCTAGGCCCTGGGGCAATCTTCTTCTGAGCTAGGCCAGGATAGTCAGCCTGACCCAGAGGTCAAGAGAGATTCTATGCAGCAATGACTTCATTGCCATTGTTTTATGGGTCGTTTTATGGCCTTATAAACTGGCCCTCACTTCTGCTTCTACACAGCACTGCCAAAAGCCACTAGCTGATACCTAAAAGGCCCGTCTTTGGAGGTTCCCAAGCGGAACAAACTCCTCTCACTCAAGACAGAATTTCTTTCTCTTAATTGCCAGGCAATGTATTAGGACAGAAAGTCCAAACTCCTTCAGTCATTCTCACTCAGTCTGCAAGACACCTTCTCATAAAAATGAATGGGAGAGTTCAGACTCCAGAGAATGAATCCAGAAGACCCTGCTAAACAGCTGGCAACCCATGATACCTTCGTGGAAGGATCCTTCACACGTCCCCAAACAGTTTGCAAACATGCGTGCCTCAGCATCCACACGGGAAGCACAATTCTCCCATTCACACATCATAGGATTCCTGCAGAAAAACACCAGTTGAACACTTGTTCAGTCACAGCAAACATGGCAGTCAGCTAAAACATGGAACGGAGCCTGGAGTACGTTTATAGGTTTGCTTTGGCATGTTCCCCTTATGTCAGCTCGCTAGCCTAAAAAAGAGAAGTCACATCAATTTTTTGTTCTTTCTTTCTGTTTTTGCCCAAACATTTACAGGAAGGTTGCACACTCAAACTCTGCCTGTAAGAATACATTCTGTAGAACAGGAACAGATAGCCTCGCACATGTCAAAATGTGAAAATGCCTGCAGAAGAACAGTGTAAATACTTGAACTCCCACTAGGCAATTTCCCAAAGGATGGATTATTACGTTACATATCGAGTACAAATATTTAAGCCATTCCTAGAAAATCTGCACAAGGCAAAATATAAGGGAAAATCTTCAAACAGAATGACTTGTCTATATTTAAAGGACAACAAAACCCTGAAGTATTCATTGAAAATGGAGGAGGCAAGCAATGAAATCTGTACTCAAAAGGCAGATGCCTGCTCTTTCCAAACAGAACTCTATGTTTCTCTCCTAAAAAGTTATTGGTTTGTCTGCTTTCAGTAATCTCTCTCCCCCTCCCATCGGAACCTGGGAAGAGCCCGAAGGAAAAAAGGGAATTGCAAGACTAGAATTCCAGGAGGTACAGCCAGAGTTGAGCAGAAACCAGATTCTTGGCGGAGTTCCTGCTTTTTCTTATAGACCTCATGAAATCCCCTCAACTAAACTCCCCTTTTGGTAAAAAAAAAGAAGTTAAATAATAGGTATCCCCATTGTTCTGGCTGACTAGAAGCTGAAAAATGATGGATAAGCTCCTAAAATAAGGAACATGGTTTCAACTTATCATTAAGCTAAAGAACAGGACGATCTTGTGCTGATTTTTTTACATTATTGAATTGGGCTTGGAGGTAAGACAGGGTTTGGATGGGAGGCCACAGGGAAATCCCTGGGCTATAAGCCAGACTCTTAAGTCATAAAGCTTCCCAGAAGAAAGTGGTGGCAAATCCCTTCCATATTCTTGCTACAAGAACTACACATATTCCCCAAGGAATACACTAGGATGAGATTTTATGAATTGTTCATGTTTTTTGTGAGAAAAAATACAGATGCATGAAATTAATTCACGAGGAGACTCCATTAATTGTAAAATAGCATTTCCATGGTTTTAACAGGGTGCAATTTCCTGATTTAACAAGAGAAACATATGAACATGCACAACGTTTTCTCGCTCCAAATGAGTCGGGTGCCTTTTCATCCATACCCACACCCTTTTTAGGTTTTCTTCCCTTTTGCTGCAGAGCTACTAGCAGCTTCATTTATTGTAGAAAACGAAAAACAAGATTAAAGAACACCTTAAGTGACATGGCGCAAGGAGGAAGAAGTGGTAGACTACTCTGTAGCTAGTATCTCTGGAATTTCTTCAAAGAAAAAAATACAAGTGCCACTGCAATATAACAAAAGGCTACTGAAAGAAAGCTGAAAGCATGCTTCCTTTAAAACTTCCCCATTAAAATCCAAAAGTCCAAGATCAGGGAATATTATAAACTGAAGACGAAACCATCCAAAGGAAATACTTTATATATCATAATTAATCTTCCAGAGTTCCAGCTACTATGTGAATTGAGCTCCAACAATTGTTGAAAAACATTTGCCCTTTTGGTTTTCCCCAAACTACTTTGAGGCTATCAACAGAATTTGAAAAATATTAATATTCAGGGGATTTATAGCGCAACTCTATTCAAACCGTTTCTTACGGAAACGCTGCAGTGTAAATGCAGCCTATGAGCTTCAGAGAAGTACACAAAGGATTGCAGACATAGGACCTAAGCTTAGAGAATTATCTATGAGTCCTTCTAAAGTCTTTCCACCCTTCTCACGTGTAGAAATTTTAGGAATGCATTCTTAACCAAGGACTTTGCATTCACATTGTTTTCGATTGATCTCACACACACTGTCTGGAAACAAATCCATTTTCAGCCTATGTGGGAACACCTTACAAAATGTTTGGAATCCAATCCAGTACAAATTTACATTTAATTTTAATAAATACCCCAGGACACGTCACCATGTGCTAGATCATGCCATCATACTTTTGACAGGCGTTGGCCTAGCAGAAGGACTTTCAAGAAGATCTGCTTCCTTTCATAGCTGTTTTTAAGGGCCTTTTCTCAAGAAATGCTGCTCCTAAGAGAATTTAAAGTAGAAAATTCAATGATAATTGGACATAAGTAGCCCCAAAGGATGGCATTTCCTCTCTTCCTCCATTGAGCTCACACATCTACTTCATGTTAAGGTTAAGTGAGAAAACTAACCCAGAAAAAGGTAATGGGAAATGTAATTTTCCTACTGAGTGCATAAAATGCACTGGTTGGAGAACAGGGATAGAAACTGAATTTCCTAAATGATGAGATGAATCCTTATAATAAAAACCATCGTATTTTTTAAAAAATGGTTTGTTTCTCAAAGCAAACAGATTTTCTTGTAGTCAGGTTTACTGTATGATGGAAAATATCTAGGTCTGAAAATAAGGTATGTTTGCCTCCATGGAAAATGTGTCTATTAAATAATTAAGGTTTGGGAGATTATATAGAATATGAATACATATACAAACACATATAAGTATAAAGCATATTTTTTGCTCTGGCACTGCTCTGGTTTAGATCTGGAAAAGTAGGATTTTTATTATATAAATAAACATAAGCTACTGTTTATTAGCTACCCAGAGCAATTAATAAGCTAATATGGGATATAAAAAGATAAACAAAATCGATATATATTTGTTTTTTAATATATTAAGTGCATCCCTCTAGAACAGTAAAAAAGCTAGAAAAATAACCTTAAAAGTAAAATCACATTTATCATGCAATCCTACTAAAGATTTTTTTTTTACTAAAAAAAGAGTGACATTGACTTAAGTCTGAAGACTTATTCTAGCAATAAGTCTCACAGAATGGGATTAGTTTCTTTCTCAGAACTACACCACAGAAATCTGATCCTATGCATGTGAAATTTAAATTAGATCTTAAATTTGCAGAGCAGAATTCATTTCCAAATAAACCGACATAGGATTTCTTTACAGAAAAAGTTGATCTGACAGTTATATTAAGAGTATTCCTAAGAAAATAGAACAAGGCCCAAACGGACACCAGAAATTCTTAATGCGTTCGCTAGCAAAGGGATCAGGTCTCACAGAATACACTTGGATTTTCAGTTTTCTGGAATGTATCCTCACAGTTGCAGGTACTCAAGTAACACTGCCTAAAATCTATTTGAATTTTTGTGTATGAATTTTTTTACGATCAAAATTCCAATAGTTCTGTTTTTTTGTTGAAATCCTTTTGAAAAATATAGCAGCAATGCAAAATACCAAAATTGAAGCTTTTTGAAAAATAACAAAGGGCATTAAAATTGTTCATATTTATTTGGTCTTTACACCTTTGATGTTTCTATTACCAAAATGTTAAATTCCAAAGTATGGATTAAAATTTATCACCATGATCCTAACTGAATGATCACTTCAAAATGTAAAATATTTATAGAGTTCGATGACATTTACCCCAAACGCATACATTCAGAACTATGTGAATGATTTGTTCATTCAGAAGATATAGACATATATAATGAAAGCAGAGTTGCCTCTTCATCTCGGTCTTAAATGAGATCTTGGTTGACATCTTTGGACCATAAAAGGTAAAATATTCCCCACCTCCCAGCTGGCTTTCAAAGTTTTTGTGCAGAATATATTTTATTTATATTTGTATTTCCAATTAATACTAAATGCCTCTTTAAACCTATGTTGAACTAGGCCTTCTTTTAATAATAGTTTTAATTAATGTTTACCAATAGGTATGATCTTGGTTAAATAAATGATTATATTTCAGTGGATGGAGAGTTTATTTTATTAATGGCATGGGGTGTAAGCTGCAGATGGAATAGATTGTGATTATTGTGTAGTCTGAATGAAGTGTACAAAGCTGTGCTTTTCATTCCCTGTAAATAAATTTTAAAATAGAAAGCTGTCAGATTGTTTTAAAATCAGAAAGATTAATATACTGGTGAACATACTATAATGTGGTTAAGTCTTATCGGGATATAGGACAATTATACCATAAAGCACACATTATTTATGGAAAGAATCATTATAATGTGTTTATTTATAACATCCCCCCCAGGTATTAACATTTGGATCAACTTTTAAAAGTCAGAGTCTTACACACAATTACTTAGAAATAATTTTTACTAAAGTCACTAGATTCATTACTGAATATGTATATGCTGAAATTATACAGCCATTATTTTTCCTTCACCAAAATTCTGCTTATAAAGTTTTTTTACTTAAAGGCTTTCCAGTGTGATTGATATGCATGTAAAATCAAATAGCTTCTATTATTCAGAATACATTTAGGTTTTTTCTCCAGAACTGTGTCAAAGCAAACAATCACAGCTGTTAGAAATACTGTATATTTTCAAAAGCTGCCTCATCCCTCGATAAATAACTTTTTAAAAAGCATTCCTACAAACAATATGACAATCACTGATATTCATACTATTTCCAGTTATGATTATCATTTTTTTTTCCTAGAAAGAAGCTTCATTTTGTTTCTAAGATAAAGAACATAAAGAAAAAAAGGGAAAATAAATATTGGCACTCTTGAACTAAGGCCCCAAACCAGACATGGTTACAATGACTTGCAAATTTGGGAGACATAAAAATACATTTCATGTGAACATGGGAAAAGGATGGAAAACTTCAATTCAAGGACATTTAAAGAAGTAATTCGCCAATATTACTCAATTGGTTGCATTTGATATATTTCCAAAAGATTTAAAATTTTAAAATCAATATTGGAGTCCGTACTTATTCATGTTAACTTAAAAAAAAAAAAAAAAACGTCTGTAACATTCTGTACGTTTGAAATTGGTATTAAGGCCTATCACAATTTAACAACCCAGAGAAAAATTAATTTCTGGTAGGAACCCGGGACTGTTCGCCAGGAAAAGTTAAGCACGTGCTTCCTCTAAAAGGGACGCGACTTTCCAGGGCTCCATTTGGGCTGGATCGAGGGATCGATACCGCCTGGTGCTTCATTTCATAGGGGGAAATCTGAATCGCAGTGGCTGGGCGTCGCGGGTGAGGAAGGGCGACGTGTGGAGGGAGAACAGCTTTCCTTAAAGCGCATTTTCCGAGACGGGAAGAATTATTTCACCGACGCCAGACCCTTGTGACCCTTCCCCGCACCCTCACAATAGAATCTCCTTTTCGTCTGGCTTGCCTCGCCCGCGTCTGTCCTCTCCCCTCAGGGTAGCGCCTAGCCGTACTGCAAAGTTAAGAGCCGAGAACTGGGACTTTGTAGGCCAGTTGAAGGCAAAAACTTCTCATCTCGCCCGCAAAGACCCAGCCCCAAACTCCCAGCTGCTCGTCCGAAGAAACCGTTGCTTCTTACAATGATCAGGGGAAGAGTGGGTGTGGGTGTGGGGAGGAAATACACCCGTACAATCGGGGAGCCACAGATCCTTTTCAGCAGCACCTTAATAACGCCATTCCATTTTTAGCCCCGTTTTGGGTTCGCCGGCGGGTTTTAAAAGCCCAAGTGCACCTTAAACTGCCAATTAGCTTCTTGCTCTTTACGAAACGCGCCTTGGAAAAGAAAAAGAAAGACAAAAAGGAAAGAATTATGCTGACCCGGGGAGTTCTCCCAACGGGGAAGGAAAGAAAGGGTGGATCTGCAGGAACGCGTGGAAAAGCAGCTTCGAGTCTGCCCGGGGAACCTGCGCACACCACCCGACCGCTTGCAAAACAGACCGCCCTGCCCATCACACGACCATCGAACGTCTCCCCGGGAAAAGATGTCCGCGTGGAGAGCTCCATCGAACCCGCCAGAGACTGATTTCCCCCACCCCCCGCCTCTCTCCCCCCCCCCCCCGGGAGATTTAAAGGGTCCCCGATCCACGCCAGCCCGTGAGCACCGTGAAACTGACAAGAGCCGAAGCCTGGCAAAGGAGCTCCCAGCACACGCGTGCGTACTCGGCCGGTCGGTCCTTCCCCTCCCTGCTTACCTTCTGTCAAGGGGGACGACGACAGCCAGCCAGCAACCCTGGCGCGTTCCTGTGGATTGAACTTGCTCGTCCTGGCCAGATCTTCATGAGTTAGTAGACTGGACGGCACAAAAACGAGGAGGTACGGCAGGCACGGGGCGGGGGGGGGGGGGGGGGGGGGGGGGGGCAGGCTTCCGCCCCTGGGGAAAACTATAGCGGCTTCGTGGAAAAAGCTCGCCGGTCGCATTTTTTTTTTCACTGCTTTAGGAAAAAGGGAGCGGCGGCGGCGGAGGGTGGTGGTGGTGACCGGCGGGAGCCCCGGAAAGTCAGCAACGAAGGGCGGAATTCCAACCGCAGGAGAAGGCAAGAGAGGCAGGAACACGCACACACGCACAACACCCCTGGCCGAAAAAGAGCGCCTGGATCCGCGTGTGGAGCTGCGATTCCACCACCCGCAAAGCCACGGCGAGAAGTCCCACGCCGCTGTCACCGAGCGCGTGTGTCTAAGTTGGCAGCAAGTATCCCTCGAAAGTTTCCGCCGTGCAAAACAAAAAACAAAAAGAATAAATAAAACACGAAAGAGCCCCACGTGTTAGGCGATAGATCCAGAAGCGCTGGGCTGGGCAACAGTAGCGGCGACGGCGACACCAGCAGCAGCAGCAGCAGCAGCAGCAGCAGCAGCAGCAGCAGCCGCCGCCCAGGAAGAAGAAGCGCGCCCCTACCCGGTTCCCTCCGCTCTTCTCCTTCTCCGGGCTGTTTAAGGAAGCACCCTCGTCCCCACCCACTAAAGTTAGACCGCTCCGATGGTGCAATTTCGCTTGGCAGATTTACAGGTTGAGCGCCACCATCCAAAATAATGGACCGCCTTTCTGTCCCCACCTTTCCCCCCCCCCCACCACCAATATATATATGTATATATACATATATATATATATATACACACACACACACATATATCCCAGCTAGGAAAGGAATGACTCGGGCCGCTCGCAAACCTCCGCTTTGGAATTTCGGGCCCGATCTTGATACGGCCGTTGGGTTTCCCGATGGTCTCTTCCCCACCCCGCGTCCCGCCGCCCATATTCCGCCCCTCTCCCTCCGCTACCAGCTGAGCATTCAGATCGGGGCTGTTTTCTTTCTTCCTACCTTGCAGGCGCAAGCTAGGAGAAAGACGGCCCCCTAGTGGTTGTAGCCAGTCTCCAGAAAGAGCCAGACGATGAAATGTCTCTCTCCCCCACCACCTCTTTCCCCCTTCAGTTCATCTCCCCGCGGCAAAAGCCAGCAACGCGGCGGGCGCCGTTTATGCCCAGTGCTAAAAAGAGAAGCCAGCGCGGTGGCGGCCGGCGACGTGCAACTTTACCGTCGGATCTCCCACCGGCCGCGATCGATTGCCCCGATGGTGTCCGTCGTTCCTTCCGCGCCTTGCAAGGGAGCCTCGCGGTTGCTTTCTGCTGAGTCAGACCCGCGCTGATTCGAACTCGGGGACCGTGACAGGTAGCGAATTTCCGGCAGCTTCGCAGTTTTTCCAAGAGAGGCCTGAGCCAAGAATGACTCGGATTAGAAGGCAAACCCCAAAGACGCAGCGCAGCGGTCGGGCTCCCAGGAGTTCGCGCGCTCCTTTCCTTCTCAGCACCCGCAAAACGCTGGGCATGAGCAGTCTCTCTCCCCCCCCCCCCCAGCTAAATTAGCTAGACAACAGTTCCCATAATCCTCCACCCTGTGTGAGGCCCAGGCAAGTGAGGCCACCAGCTCTCTGGCCTTCAGCTTCTTTGGGGCCAATTCTACAGCTTTACCTTATGGGTGTCTTGGATTGGGAGTTGTAGTACAACATAGCCATGGAGCCCAGTTTGGCAAATTACTCCTTTGTTTAGGAGGCCAGTTTGTTAAATGTGTTTACTCCCTGGTAAAACCCAATGACATGATATAATAGTTCAGCTGTTGGAATAAAATGGGAAAGGCGGGATGAGGTTCACAGCTATGGAAGTTCACTTTGCCCTTTCTCACAAGGTGGTTGTGAGGAAACATGAAATTAAGAGTGTTTTACTGATATAAACGCTGGGAGACTATAAATATGAGTAGTAAGAGCAATAACAATAATAGTAATAAGAACAGTGAATTGTGTTGCAGTTTCCAGCAGCTGATTTTCACCTGGAAAATTGGTGGTTCTAAAGAAGTCATTGAATTCCCACTCCCAATGACTCTGTGGATGGTTGCTGATAAATTCTACATGATACAGTCCTTGACTTATGACCTCACTTGTGAAAAATAATTTCTGTTGTTAAATAAGGCAGCTGTTAAAAGAGAGTTGTGCCTGGCTTTACGAAGTTTTTTGTTTAATCATAGTTAAACGAATCACTCTGAACAGCTCAAGATTGACTCAGCCTTCCATCCTTCCGAGGTTGATAAAATGAGGAGCCAGGTTGTTGGAGGCCACATGCTGACTCTGTAAACCACTTAGAGAGGGCTGTAAAGCACTATATGTGTCTAAGTGCTATTAAGCTTACCCACTTGACCGCATGCTGAAAAGGTATCAAAACTTGTTCACATGATTTCAGGATGCTGTAACCATAATAAATACATGTCAGTTGTCAAGTGCCTGACAACCTTGGGGATGATGCAATAGTCATAACTGCAAGAACTAGTCATTTTTTCAGTGCTGTTGTAACTTCGAACAATTGCTAAACAAATGGTTGTAAGTTGAGGACTACCTGTATGTGAAGGCCTTTGGTCTGTCCTTTACGCTCATGTAACCAGAATTATTGGTTATAGTACATTCAACTAATTCTGTATTGTAACCAACACAAGACATCTAAAGTAAATTACCTGTATCTAAATTTCTATACATTTTCTTGAGAAACATTTGCTAGTTATGCAACTAGATTTCCTTCTACTTTGGTGCATGGTTTTTTTGTGTGTGTGTTTTTTAGCAGATAACATTTTGATCATTTTATTGCTAACTATATTGTTCACCTTTTCTCATTGCTGCTAATTGAGTATTTTAAGTGTTGAGTTTATTGTACTTTGTCATACATTTTTCCACCACCACCCTTAGATAGAACATAAACTACTAGTTTAAACATATAATTGGTTGCTACAAAATAGATACCTGTACAAAATAGATATTGCAGAAGAGCAATCTTTTATATAAGAATCCAATATCAAATTTGGTTCAATTCTTTGATGATAGCTACTTGTCCCATATAAGAATGACTATAGAATGAGAGCTTTTTGGGTTTAATCGTTAAGATGGTAGTCTAGAAACCAGGAGACTGTTCCACTTCAGGCATGAAAGCTGGCTGGGTGACTTTAGGCCAGTCACTCTTTCCTAGCCCATGACCTCAGGCTCTGGTGACAAGCCGGTCAGTCTTTTGCAACCGATAGATCAACACTAGGTTGATGGGGAAGGGGAAACCTTGAACCTGTGCAAAAATGCCAGGAAGTAGAAAAAAAGAATTAACATTTCATAACTAAGATGTAATTTGTCATCAATTGCAGATAAGGTATCTGTTTAGCTGTCCTTGATTCCTGGTGATTAAGGAGTTGCATTTATGCAGTTTTCTTAGAAACAACACGGAAGTGGTGTGCCATTACATTTTTCCAGAATATCTTTTTACTTCTTAGTTGAGACTAAATCCCTGAGATTTCTGGTGGTTTCCTCTCATAAATACTATCCAACCTCTACTGAGCTTTTCCACCACTTGCTACAGATATCAGTCAGCATCGCTGCCATAATTACCTCTGTATTCAATTAAGTTTTACACTGAAATATTATTAACTATGTCTCATGCTTTTTGTGGGCATTTGATCTTATGTCTCTAATTGGTTTCTCTGTGTCCAAGGTATGATTAGGCAAAGGAGGGTAAAACATCTGAGACAGCAGACTGTGAAAACCTATAAACAAGACATCTGCCTTTAAGTTAGTCTTGGTTATTTGGCTGTTTTGATCCAAGAAATTATCCTGTTAAGATTGGCTTTTTTATTGTGCATAAATGTCACTTAAATATAGGTTGGATCCTAACTAAGGATAGCTAATGGAGGTATCCTGAATGTACAGCATAAAGTGAATCTGTAAGCTGAAGACTTATTGGTATCAGATGGCTTTTAGAATGATGAGATTAGCGTTCCCCCTCTTGGCATCCTGCAAATGCATTGGAACAGCTGTTTGTAACTTTCCAGCCAGAACGTCCATTGGGAATTAAGGAGCTACAATCTCAATGTATCTGAAGAAGCAAGCCCATCTATGCACTCCAAAAAGTATCAACAAGATGTCACTGTATCTCACTTGATCTCTCTTTCTAAGCTTACCATTCTGATCCTTCTCTTAATATGATCACATTTGAGTGATGCTGCTTGATCTTTACTGGTCAACTTGCACAGGCGATTCCTTGCAGCTCTAGTACTGAAGGACCCCCAGCCTTCAAGTACTCAACTTCTTAAATACTGAACATGCAAACATTTTGAGCTCATTTTAATTTTCATCAAAATGTGCCTAAAAGCATCCACTTGCAAACATGTAGTATTTAATAGATTTGAGAGATATGATCACACATACTTGCATTACAGCCCTGACTAATGACTGGAGAACCAGATAAGCAGGCTTTCCAGACTCAGAATGAGGATCAGTGCAAAGATCGGTAAAGAAACTGTGCATGGGAAAATTGGGGCGGAACTCGTTTATACACCCACATCCCCCAACCCTGGTGTGCCCGTTTGAGTCATACCAGTTAATCTCTTTCTGGCAATGTTCTTGCCCGGTTCCTGATATTTGGAGATCCAGTTGCAACCCTGTATATATATATTAAAATGGAAAGTCAGGAGTAAAATGAAATGCAACTGAATAGAAATTAGTCTGTCATTCTGAACATGAACTTGCAAGAAAACTTATCCCCTGCACTTGTTTCAAGGGCATGTCATGTACAAATTAAATCACAGGTGCTTCTGAGCAAGTTTTCCAGGCGGAGGGGCGGGTTCAGTTTCTGGCTTCTGCAGCTAGAAAAATTGGATTGCTGGAGGGAACTTTTCTGCTTGAGAGCTGGCTTGTTTTTATTGATCACCCTAGACAATCTAAGCTAAAAAAATAGACAAATTGAGTTAAAGCAAATCCTAGAACAGATGGGTTCTGTACATCATCATCATACCTTTTCATTCAAAATAGGATGTCAGCCACCTAACAATACTGATCACACATTCTTTCACAATATGTCCAAGCTGACAAGTGTGTGGACCTTAACAACATTGCTCAGATACATGCTTTTTTCTGTCTGGCGGTCTTAACCATGAGGAGAAAATCATGCCATTTACATGAAGGCGAATCTTGCCAGTTACTGTGGGAGTTTGATCTGTGATAGCTCATTAACTTGCATGTATACATGATCACTGAAGCTGCTGTTATTGTGCCTATTATATGGGAGAGGCTGACAGTGATTGAAGGTTTTATTGAGGTTGTTTTCATACATATTTCAAAGCTATGTGAGAGACTTTCTTTTATGTATGTTTAAATGCCTGGGGTCTTGGAATCTGATAAGAGAGATTGTTTAGAAACAGGGTGTGGTACAGGAACAGAGCTTAAGCAGCAGCCATTTGAAGAAAGTAAACAGGGAGGAAGTGTTACTTGCTCAATTAGCACGTGTTTGTTGTTTAAACAAATTCAGTTCTTAAAAGAAGCAGAGTCCCAAGCTCAGGATCTGAGGTGTGAAGCCAAACTTATAAACATTTGAATGTAGGGTACATCAGGTTTCCCAACCTTGGTAACTAAGATGTATGCACTTCAATTTCCAGAATTCCTTAGCCAGCGTGGCATCTTGGAATTCTGGGAGTTGAAGTCCACGTATTTCAAAGTTGTCAAGGTTGGGAAACCTGATGCATATGAAATGAATTGAAGGACTGCTTTCAACCTCCAAAGAACTAGGTACTCATCAGTTAATCCCTAAAGACTGAGATCCTTTAAGCATATTTTAATATTAAGCAATGTGGCAAAAACAGTAGCCATGCATGCTAATATAAACAATGGATAGAAAGATAGAAGACATTTATCTGGCTGGAGCCTTCTGTTGCATATTGTCCTTTCACTCACACACACACACACACACACACCACAGAACCTGTACTAGAGATTTCCAAATGCCAGATGGTGGCCCAGACTCAGGATTAAGCTAAGTATATGGATATGGAGATATGTGGAACTTCTCCAAGCATCTGGAAGCTAATCCTTTGGGACTATGTGAATATTCCTCTCTGGCTTCTTGGCTTGTATGTCAGTGCATGTGTGCTAGAACGAGGAGAGTGTAGAGGGAGTTGGTGATAGAATAGATAGAAAGGATTAATTGCAACATTCAATTCAGATGTAATCACATGCCCAGCAGGTTGTAGCACATCCTTACTGTCACATTTCTAAAAATAAATGTAAAATGTAGTAGATACTATTCAGACTAGTTTGGCAATCAGAAGGCTACATAAGAATGGTTTGTTTAAGACTGAAGGATCTGGAACAATGCATTAAACTGCTACTGAAAATAACAATTTGAGGGAAATACAACTAAATCTCAGGACATGATGTGACAACTTCACTACATTTCCACCTTTGATCTGTATGTGTGAAGGAAAGTAACACTGAAGGCTTTATCCTTGCCTCTGGGTTCACAAAATAAATCAAGAGTAGATAAGGACGTATGTTTGTTCATTTGGAGACTTCTGGGATAACTTTTAGGGCTGTGCATATTTTCAAAATGATTGGGAAAAATTACTTTAAAATGTAAGGATTTACAAGCACAGCACCTCTTTAAAACAGCCATGTCTTCTGAGAGTATGAAAAAAGACTTGAGGTCCATATGTATCCTGTCTCTATAAACTAATACCTGCAGATGAATTCTGTTTAATCAAATTTATTTATTTAGAAATGTTATATTGCTGCCTATTTGCACATAGCAACCAAAGGCAGCTTACAAAGATATAAAAACACCATATAAAAGAAATAAAAAAATAAAATAAATAAATAATAAAAAGAAAAATAACAACCCTCCATCCTCCCCTCTGGTGACAACAGACATTCATACTAACCAATTAATGGGCTCCCTCCCGCTCTGGGTTCCCTAGGCCCCGACAGAACCACGTTTTCAGGGCAAATATGCTTAATTCCTTCAAGGTACTTTCAGAAAGCCAGAATTCACACAAACAGGGTGGTTGTTAAGCTCTGCAATGAAGTTGACCCTCTTTGTCCAATCTAAAGAGACAGAGCCTAAGATTGTAAGATACTTGTAACCAAATAGGCTTTGTTGTGACATCACACTGTGGAAGTCACTTCCAAGAGAATACCCCTTCCCCTGAACCTTTTTCATTGTAGCTTATTTTTAGTGACAGCAAAAGATGACCTTTAACTTGATGATCAAGAAGCACAAACCTGTTCTGTTGCAACTAGACAATTGGTTCTTTCAGAGTTGTTGTATTGTGTTGTTATTAGATATAGTTTCAATTCATTTTACATAAATATTGGGGGGGGAGGTGAGTGTTTCAGCCAAGACTAGCCAAGTCAGTCTTGAGGCCCAAAGTCTTGTGCATCATCACCAATGGGTACCTGGATAGGCAAGCTGCAAATGATGTGAGAAGTAGTATCTGGATTGATAAGAGGTATGCAGAGTCCCATTTGTGATCATTATTAAGCAATAGGTATATTTAAGGAATTGAGGGACCTAAGTCGACACTAGGTTTGGTAACCCCTCCATATACACACATCTCTAATTAAATATAAGAGGTAGATTCTTGCAAATCGAGGTAAAACCAGTGTTTTCCACATGGAACATTAACAGAATCTGAACTAAAAAAATTAAAGATTTAATTCAGAATTGACATATTGGAAACAAAACCTAAGCTATGTTTTTACTTTTCAGTTTTCAAATTCTTTAGAATGAGAGATGCCTTTTTTATTGGAAAAAGTTACTTTTGAAGTGCTGTTTTTCTTATTTTCTGCAATATGCAGCTTTTATAGAACTGCAGTAGGCACTGCCTGTTTCAGTGACAAAAAGAAAATAGAGTGATTAAAAATCAATCACCCATGAGAGTCTTCTTACTTCTCAGAGTAATAGATTACTGCCCATTAATTCCTATCATCTTTCCTATCCTTCAGCTAGTTGTCCACGGATGGCAAGAGAAATTGACAGTTCCTTCCTTTGAAATTGACAATTCCTCAGCTAACTCAAGAATGCCATTGTCAAAAGAGGGACTTCGTCAAAAAAACTTTTGGAAAGCTCTAATATTCAATAGGTTCAACTCAAGTCTCAATGGGTTCAACTCTGGCCATATGCCCAATCCCATCCTCCTCTGCCGCTTTTCAGATGTGGCAGGCAGGAAATAGGATGGGAAGAAACTGTTCACTCGCTTGGAATGATTGATTGCCCAGTAGTGGGGAGTCCCACTCTGGGCAGTGATGCGTGGCCCTTGGCAGCCCTACCCCAGGAATCTGGGGATTACCCTGGAAGGAGGGGTCTGACTGGTAGTGGGATAGCTGGGGCTAAGGCTGGTTGCCCTGAATTGCAAAGTAGGATTTGGTTAATTAGGCAGCCTCCTTTCTGCTTTCCAAATTGTTTTTTTGTCTGCCAACCAGTTCGAAGATTTAAAATCCAAAATAGGCAGGCAATATTTTATGAACGGTTGTGTTTCCCTAGGACATATCTGTTGGGGTTCCTAGTGTGGAGTTGTAGTAAGCAGGGCCAGGGCTGGAGTCCAATAGATAAGGTTCACTGTCTTCCTAAAACAAGGCAGAGCAAGCTCCCCCCCCCCCCCCCATTCTAGATGTTTGGTTCCCTGTGATGTTGTCAAAGGGATCAGGAAGGGCCCAAACTGGACCTAACAATTTTCCCCCTTAAAAGAAAAGTTGGAAAACTAGCCAAATAGACTAACACTGACCTCCCCTTGTTTTTAACACTATCAGAGAGCAAAGAGCAACAGAACTGCACAATCACATGATGTTGCCCTGTTGTGAAACATTTATTGCAGGTTATGGCTATTAATGGCAAATTGCTTGTAGGGATCACCTTGTAGCATCAGATATAATTACAATTGGCACACTGACCGACTGCTTTTGAAATATTACAACAGGATTAACAACTTGCATATATAAATAATATGCACAGACAAGAACACCTGTTACTGGGGAAGGCCATTATCCTATAATAATCCCAACATCCTGGAAAGCAACAAAACACCAAGAGGTTATTCACACTGAGATTTTCTCTACTGGGGATTTGGTTCTATGACGTTTTTTCTTAAGTGCTCAAGAGACAAAAGTAGTGAAAATTGGATTGCGTTTCCCCAAAAGTCAGCATAACACATCTTAGTTGACATCTACAAAATACTAGTGGCATTAAGTATTTATAAAACTGTGTAGCTTTCATGTCTAATTTCTGAGGGAGATTATTTAACAAGTTTAGTGATTTATCCAAGTAAACTGGTGAGTTTACTTTACTTTTCGGTGAGCACCGAAAAGCTTCACCCAGATCTTTTAATTTCCAATTGAAATGCACACTGAAGAGGTCACAGTTAAAATCAGAATAAGCACCCTAACAGGAACAGGACACAGTCAAAGAATTTGATTTCAGATTTCCCTTAAATTATTCCAAGCCAGCCTATCCGCATCCATATTATCTTCAGGCTGCAAATCTTACATATTTGTGGGAATGGGTCCCTTAATTTCAGTGGGATTAATTTTTGAGTTGGCTAGAGAGCTTCTTGGATGAAATGAACAACTTCATCTCCCATAGCTTCTCAGCTGAAGCAAAACTCTGAGGAAAGCAATATCCCTCATCTCTCTCCGAGCTTAACTGAAATTTGGAAAACTCCAGGGTCCCTATCATACGGAGCTGCAGGGCCAGCCTGCATGGTGTGTGAAGAGTTTTTGTGTGTGTGTGTGTGTGTGTGTGTGTGTGTCAGAGAGAGAGAGATTGTAAGTGGGTGAAGCTAGAATAAAAAAAGGTTTAAAACTAAATTTTGTTTCCTTCAAGCTTTAATAGAATCAAATGAAGGCAATAATTACTCCGCATGTATTTCATAAATTCCCTCAGTCACATTAAAAGTTATGACTGAGTGGCTGTTTTTGACCTAGCAAAACTTTGGTTGCATTCTTCTCTCTAGTCCACAGCTTGGAACCAAGTTATCTCAAAAACCATCAGTTTCCCCTACAGAAAATGTGTCTGACCCATTTTTTCTTTTTTTAATAACATATTAAAGAAAACATTTTAAAGTAACAGGTAATTAAAATTGAAACAAAAAAAAAGTCTGACCTTTCCAAACTGCCTGATTCTTGGCTTGCTGTTAGCCTTACTGATTAACTGAGGTTTTTTTAATTGTTAATGAGAGCTTTAAATGAATAGTTGTACTTCTTAAATCAATTACAGGTTTGCAGACCTGATTATGAAGCACATCTAGAGCCTTTACCCAAACTTGACTCTTGCAGTCTAAGAGCAACAGCAATTTGAGCCTACTCTGATCCCTCACCTGTCCTTGCCAATCCATTCTGGTGCTGGTGGAAGGCTTCCTGGAGGAAGGTAGCAGAGAAACACTTCGAGCAGTTTTTGTTCAGTATTTGCCCTTGTGAGACTGGCCTCACTTGGGAATTAGGAGTCCTTGATATTTATCACTGTAATATTCTACAACTTTGCATTTTATGTATTTATGTCATTAAAAATGTTTTAAAACATTGTAAACTGCTGGCTTCCCCTCCATGGAGGATAGGCTGTTATTTTATTCCTTCCTCACGTGATCAGATCTGATCTGTTAAACTTTATCACTTTAACATTCAAGAATCTGCCTGGAGACCCACAAGTGTTATGCATGGGATTCAGAAGAGCGAGGTACTTTGGTAAGATCTTTTGGAAACTTTGGATGAAGTGGGCCTAGCCGATTCAGCTTCAACACAGATTTGGACATTGCTGACAATCTCGTGCTTTCCATTTTGTAAACTGGGGGATTAAGACTGCTTTCTCAAACAATTGATAGTATTGAAAGAGACAGGAGTAATTGGTCAGATTTCAGGGACTGGTAGCACTTCAGCGTTCCTTGGAAACACTGGGAACTTGCATGATATGCTCTGCAGTGGTTCCTTCCTTCTGCAGTTTGGCATATTGTTCAGGTTATAACCTGTTTTGGTTCACTGAGTTCAGTGGTTTTTTAATTTTTTTGAAAAAAATTTATTGATTTTCAATAAACATACACAAACAAAACACAAAACATAAAAACATAAAACTTCTTTTTGGAAAGTGGCTTCCCGGGTTACATCTTTTTATACAGACATAAATTCGAATTCATGCTCACTTTTTATCCCATTTCATATCTTATTTACCATTCAACATTTTCTATATAGCTTCTCCCCTCTTTTCACTCTCTTAATTCTATTTTATTTATTTCATCTCAATTTAAATCATTATGCGTATATCTTTTGTCTGTTCTATTTCAATTTTCTATTATCTTTTCTCATTAACACAAAATTTCTCCTATAATCACTGATTGAAGTATGACGCCTTTAAATCTTTCCCCTAAATTTACTATTCATTCTGATTCTGCTTAGTACATTCTGAAGCTACATACTATATTATAAAATAAGAATAAGTTTATGATATTATTAAAAGAATAATCCATAGCAAATTAAGCTCTATTATTAAATCCAGTTTTCTAACATTATTTCAAATATAAATACAATACAATCTTGTGTACTTTTGCAGAATCTCTTTTTTAATCATATTTTTACTCACTATCTCTGAATAAATCTTGTTTCTTTACATCTTGTTTTAAACCTTTGTAACTTCTTTCCTTTTTCCTTTCTTCTCCAATCCTGCCTTTTTACCCCCTTGTCTCTTAATCTCCACCTTCTTCTGTATTCCTCCTTTCTGTTGCTTTCTGACATTGTATCAATTTTTCACCTTATTTTTCCCTTTTTTGGTTGTTTTTTTAAATCTTAAACTCTCCATTCTCTTTTCCCTCTTTCCCTTTTCTTCTCCAGCTAAAGTTGTTTGTTCATTAAAGGTGGCTTCTTCTTCATACCAGTCTTCTTGTTCTTGTAGTTTCTGGTAGGTAGAAATCGCCATTTCTAAAAAATAGAAAACAGATCCAGAAGAGCCCTTCCCTTCTTGTTCCTCTTCTTTCAGCTTTTTAAATTCAATTTTCAGTTCATCAAGTAGTGCCATTGTAAAAAGTTTTTTTAATACAACCCAAATGTTTTTAGTCTTTCAAATAATGATTTCCAAAAGTCCCAAAGTCACCAAGCAATCCAAATATACAGAGACTGTTTCATTTAGCACTTTCTTCTTTTTATACTTTCTCTTCCTGGAGTTATAGTTCAGTTATAAAGCTTCAATTAAAATATATCTTTTATAAGTCTTGTTACAGTTTAGCTCTGTTCTTATAAATTCCGAGCAGCCTCCTCCAACAAAATCTTAATATTTATTATTTCCCTCTCCCTTCCCACTTATAGCAAAAAAAGTTCTCTTTTTTTTTTCCCTCCGATGCTCAGAAATCTTGATTGTCCCCTTGGCTTTAGTTTTCAAGATTACCTGCTGATGCCAAAACGGGTTTTTCTGATTTCTCCATTCATTTGCTATCACCATAAGGAAGGAGAGTGAGAAAAAACAAACTTTCCCTTTTAACTTTCATTTGCTGCTTTTTCAGTCTTCATCAGGAACAATGTATCTTTAATGAAGCTTAAATTCCAGGGTTTTAAAATGTTACTTATTATCCCGGTTAGCCAAAAACTTTCACTTTCTCAGCTTCCTTCTGCACATTCTTATCCGGATGAAAGCTTCTTTGTGGCAGCCATTGCTGACCGCTGCTCCACCGCTTTCGGAAAAGGGAGTTAAGTCAGCTGAGGAGGGAGGGTTGCGATTCCCCCGGACCCCTGCTGGATCTCCCCTATCTTCAGTTACCTCTACGGGGTAACTATAGCCCCCAAATCCAGCTGGATCGAGGGTACTCCAACGGCGAACACAGCAGAAACCGTGCACAATCGCGGATTCCTGTCACCACCGCCTTGCAAACCGGAAGTCTGGTTTTTTAAATGTTATGGAATTGACTGCTTCTTCCTCCATAAAATCTCCTCTAATTCATTTGATTCTTTTTTCATGGAAGACCTACTAATATTTCAGCCTTCCTTAGCCAATTTCTTGTTTTTATTACTGTTGTTATTGGCATCCCTCCCTTTGACTAAATTGTTTAGATTTATTGATAATTTCATCTATACAATCTCTTTTCTGTGTTGTCATATATTTTTGTGAAAACCATCGTCATCATGTTTATGTTGATGCTAATCTCTCCGGAAGAGTTTTATCCTTACAGCTTCATGTGGATTGGAATAAACATTCAAATAATTCAGACTGTATTTTATTATGGTCCCTAGGCATAAGATTTTTTGTACTTCTAACCTGGTTGCAAGATTGAAAATCTGTGGCAGTAAAAGTCCAGCCCCACTGCTTATCTGTTGCTTGCAGGGCTGGATAAGGATGTAATAAAAGAGAACATCTTTCAGTACAAGTCCTTCTATTATATAAGTGATGAGTCATTAATAAACATTGATATAATCACTTCCATTTGCACCAAAATCCATCTGTCTGAAATTTGGCAGTGGTTCCCCACAGGAAAGACTACATTCACTACATTTTAAAAACAAATTATATCCCCAAATAACAGAGCCATAGGCACATTACCCTCACACAAAAAGCCAGATTTTACGAAGAGTAACCGGAAATGTCCTGTATCAATTTCACTGAAATTTGGCAGGCTGGATTCCACCCAAAAGGTCTAGTGCGTCTTTAAATTTCTTCCCATTCAACTTAATTTTTTAAAAGTAATCGTGTTCATTTCCTTCATATTCAACACTGATACAATTTGGTTTAATGCAGGGGTGTCACACACGTGTTGTCACAGCATCATCACATGACATATCGTGAATTTTCCCCTTTGCTAAACTGGGCATGGGCAGCATGTGATGCATTCGGCCTGCAGACTGAGAGTTTGACAGCCCTGGACTAACGGTTAAGGCATCAGCCTATTAACTAGGAGACCATGAGTTCTAGTCCTGGCCTTAAGCATGAAAAACTGGCTGTGAGATTTTGAGCCAATGACTCTTTTAGCCAAACCCACCTCATAGGGTGGTTGTTGTAGGGAAAATAGGAAGAGAAAGGAGGATATTAGGTATGTTCACAGCTTTGAGTTATTTATAAACAATAAGAGTGGGATATCAATAAAATGAATGAAATTCAGTTCTGCATTTCACTCCAGGTTTCACCACAAGATCAAATAAAAAGCCTGCAGTTGATATATACACTATGGGACTCAGCTGTAAGAGACTTTCCACTCTTCCTTTTCTTGTAGATGCAGATTTATGTGTATTAGCAGAACCAGAAATAGGATTTCCTGGTAATAACATCTGAGACCCAGGTTGACTAAGGCAAACACCAACTTCCGTCCCAGCCTGGACCCTGGACTGAAGGTGGCATTGACTCTGCGCCACCTGGCCTCTGGGACCACATACAGAAACATGCAGTATGCCTGGAGGGTGCCACACAACACAATCAGCATTGTGGTCAGAGAAGTGGTGCAGGCCATCATCGAAGAATGCGTGGAGGAGCTCCTCCAGTTCCCCACCACTGAAGAAGGCTGGAGGAAAGTTGCAGAGCAGTGGTATCAGAGGTGGAACTTTCCCCACACCGTTGGAGCCATAGAGGGGACGCACGTGGCCTGCAAAGCTCCAGCCAACTCAGGGTCCAATTATTTCAACTACAAGGGCAAAGGAGAGTAATAGGCAAAGGAGAAAACCCTATGGATATCCTTGAAATTCAGGTTTTGATATTACCAGTAGAGCTCCAACTCTTGCCTTGTTTGAGTCAGCCAATACCATATAGCATTACCATAAAGAGAAGGTGCTTCTTGTCCAATCTTGCACAAAACCAATGAGGTCAAATTCCAGGAGTTCTTGCAAAAGTCCAAGAAATCTTGTGCAAGAATAAAAGGCTTATTTTACCCTCTCCAGCATTTGCTTTGGTTATTAGGAATTTGGTAGGTTTTAGATAGCTAAATGGGAATAGCAAAAAGACATATTGCTTCATAGTGCTTTACAGCTCTCTCAAAGCAGTTTAAGCCAGCATATTGCCCCCAACAATCTGGGTCCTCATTTTATCCACCTAGGAAGGATGGAAGGCTGAGTCAACCTTGAGCCAGTCAGGATTGAATTGCTGGTAGTTGGCAGAATTAGCAAATTACTGCATTCTAACCACTGTGCCACCATGACTCTTGATCTAGTGGCAAGACCTAGCTCCTCATCAAGTAAAAAAAGGACAAGCCTATTTGTACTCTTCCCACTATCATTCTGATTCCCAGTTTCATGAAGAACATAATATCTTGACTACAAACAGCATTTGTTTTTTTTCCTAATCCCAGAGTAATATAGAATGGTCTAGAAATTAAGAACGTAACTTCAATTTGGTATTCAGTGCTTCCTTAATTATTCAAAATATTTTTATCTGCCTTTCTGCAAATAGCATTGAAAGTAGCTAGCAAATTTTATTAAAATCTTTAATCTGCAGTGGTACCCTAGAATCTATTCCTTGGACGCAAAGGTGACTAACAAACAAGTACTGGAATGCGTAACAGCAGACATATCACAAGGAAGGCAAAATCACAAAAATGTGTCTCACTTTGAGCATGTCAAAGGAGGGGAATTCACAGAAGAAAGCTTAGAAATTAGGCTATTAAAGAACTTGGTGGCTGGACACCATCAAGCTGACACTACCAACCAGAGCATAGAAAAACTTGAAGCAGTGCAAGATCAAAAGATGTGGAAAGACCTGGCCCATAGAATCACCAAGAATCAGACTCGACTGAATGATGATAGTGATGATATCACCACCACCCTAGGGTTACAGAGTCAGGACAGCTTGAACCTCTGGGGAGTTGTTATTCTAAAGGGCAGGCAGTACAAGAGAAAGTGCCCTTCCTGAGTCCCATCGGGTAACACTAGTTAATGCACAGAACAGAAAGCATGCCTGCTCTGTTGAAATATATGTGACAAGGAGAAATGATGGGAGAAAGGTCCTATAGATTTTTTTTAATCAACTTTTTAAAATTGCTCATCTTCCTCACAGAGGAACTCTGGGTGATGTATGAACAAAATATTAAAAATATAAAAACTGTATATATATTTTAAAAAGACACAATGTTAATTAAAGGTGGGAGAAGGGCTTTCAGGCGCTAATCAAACCCACAGACACATGCCTCTCTGTACCCCAAGCAAGATGGCGAAGCCACATTTTAATGCCTTTCCTAAAGGCCAAGAGTGGAGCTCCCCTCACTCCAGGCAATGAATGTTCCACAAAGGAGGAGAAAGAGAAGGCTCTATTCTTGGATCCTACCAATCAGAATTCTTTGGATGACAAGATCCGCAACATACCTTCCTTCCCAATATCCAGGCCTTGTGCTATGAAGGGCTTTATAGGTAGTAAACAGCACCTGGAACTGCATTCAGAATTCTTCAAATACCAGAAGCGTTACAAGGGCACATTGTGATGGGCTCATAATTGCTCACCCCACTGCATTCTGGACTGGCCACAGGTTCCAAGTAGTCTTCAAGAGTAGACCTGTGTACAGTACATTGCAATACTCTATGCACAAGGTGACCATGACATAAGTAACTGAGCAGCTTTCATTTCCACAAAGGGTTCCATTTAAAGCCTTGTCAAGTTCCTCCCCCCTCCCACTGCTTCAGACCTAACAGTTTCCAATCACTGGAAAAGATCTTGACTGCAACACCAAGGGTTGAAAAATACAGCTATCATCATCATACTGATCAAACCTGACCTCAATGGATGATCTTGCCCAGAGGTTTCATATCAGTGTTAAACAAGAGAGTCAAAATTATTGAATCTAAAATTTTTTCTTACTAGGATTTATGGATAATCAATTAGAAAAGACTCATGAGCAGTTGATTTTATATATGGTAATGACAGTGAGATTTATTATAGGCACAAAAATGGAAGAACACAAAAATAGTCACAATAGAATAGACTGAGAAGATGGTAGGATTTGCAGAAATGGCTAAATTGACTTGTTTGATTTAGAGTGGGAGCAACAACTTTAAAAAAAAGCACTATGGACTTTTTTGCTGAAAATTGGTAAAAATGATTTGATTTGAAAAGTGATTTCTATATTTATCTGTATCAACTAAAAAGGGTTGTGTATGGGATGAATTGAAAGAGGGGCACAGTACTAGGTATATTACAATAGAGAAGATTGGAAGTAGCTTCTTTGCTTTCTTTTTCTCAACACACTTTATATTTCTTCTATATATTTCATGTTTAACTTTTAACTTTGTAAAAAAAATACCTTCAATAAAAATTATATTTTACAAAAAAGAAAATCAAGAGAGTTGAGCCCTGTGGTACCTTGCAGGCTAGGGATTGCAGGCTCCTGCTCTCTACTGTCAACATTGACTGGCATCGGCCATAATGAAAAGAGAACCACCGCAACACTGAGCCTCTGTTTCCCAAGCCCTGTAGCTGGTTATGGTCAATCGTATCAAAGGTCGCTGAGAAATCAAGAAAAACAAGAATAGTTATACCAGCCCTATCCTGGCTCCACAAGCGCAATCAATGCCCTTTTGCTACTATGCCCTGGCCTGAAACTCAAATGAAATTGATCCAAATAAACCATTTCTTCCAGGCCCTCTGAAACTGCAGTTTGACCACCTTTTCAACAATCTTGTCCTACAATGGAAGGCTGGAGACAAGCTTCATTTCTTTTTCTTTGTTTCTTTAACTATATTATTTATTCCCTTCCATCCATTTTAATGGTACCAGTTTTATACAGTATATGCAGACACTCAATAAAATATTACTAAATAAACCTCAAACTGAAAGGAAGATTGTCAGCTATTTTTTTCCTGGCACTACCCATGTAAACATAAAACTGCTAGGTGATAGAAATGTATACAAAATGTCCCTTCTCTATGTCACCATAAAAGACCTTTTCTCTTATCCTTCCATTTGAGTTTCTATCAGGCATACAAAGAAAGACTTCTTTAGCCTTCTAGCAGGAGGAGACAGTCCCTGCTTCCAAACTGTGTAGGTCAACATTAAAAAATGTCCTTTAAGTGATTTCTCCTATCCTGGTCATTTTTCCAAGATTGTTTGCAAAGCTTTTGAGTTTTTGCAGGGTTGTATCTTGATTTCGCCACAAGGAGGCAGGTTCACAACAATACATATGGAAGATTAACAGGGTATAATGTCCTTCCCAATATTTATTTATGAAAGTTGATTGAATAAAGCTATTGTGAACCCACCAAAACCTTTATCCAAGCAATTGTGATAAATTAGACAGTTTCTCGAGGCTTGGAAGAATTATCAACTTCATCCTTCTCAAAAAAAATGTTTTGTTTTAAGCTGTACTTCCAAGGATATGGCCAATTGTGGCTGATGTTGGAAAAGAAATAGTGACAATCCTGGTTTATACTTGGATGGAGTGCCATATGGGAATCCCAAAGCTGTTGGCTAGACTGGAAATTTTTATAAAATTCTGGAAGAAAACAATAAGGATCACTTCAGTAATGGCTGTGAAGAAAACATTTAACAGTCTCAAGCCTCTATATGGGCACCATCACTAGGAATCAAATTCTTATTTTTTTAATCCCTTTAACTTTCTTATTTCACTCAAGCCAATGTTTTCCCATATTTGCAGAAAGAATATAGAAATTGCAGCTAGAAAATGCTTAATACATTTGATTGCGGACTATTTTTCCACTAAAGCTTTGGGCCACACAATATCATATAACTTCTATTCAAACTACACCCCACAGAGATATAAAAGACAAGAGAATTTGTCCCCCTCCTAATTCAAATTCCCAGAAGTTCCAGCCAGTGGAAAAAGGGCTACAGCAACATCAAGAGAGTCACAGGTTCCCATCTGGCTTGGCAGCCTCCACTGTCTTAAGTTGAGCTTAGCTCAAAGGCAATTGACTTTGAAGAAAGTCTTCTGGATAAGTGGAAATAGAATTTCTGCTTAAGCATGTTCCTGTGCAACAGGTGTATAAAGCATTTCTCTTGTGATTTGTCTTACAAATGACGAACATTTCTGTCACTATATGATGGGTTTGTAAACCGCAGCAACATATGACCGCATTGCTTAGCAGTGGCAAACACACAGTCCTCATTGCTTACTGTTAATTGAATTCCACCAGTGTTTAGGTTAGGACCTTGCCAGATCCAAGTCATTCCTGCCTTGTCCCTCTCAGCCCCAATTCTTAGTAAGACAAGAAACTTCCTCCTCTTTAACCCCCACTCCCAATTTCAGTCATTTTGGCCACTCTGCACAGCAGACTCCTCCATGGCAGTGGCATCACTAGCACTAAAGTAGAGGCCCAGAGCCTTCAGTAGTCTCAGCCAGCTCCCTCTGCATCCCCTGCTCATATTTGGGGGTGCTTTTGTGGGTTCCGCTGAAGACCTATTGTTTCATTCAGGACTTCCATGAGTAAAAGCTAATCTTCTTTCTCCCTCCATGCATACTGTACTGTATATGCTTACTTATTTATAAATATAACCAACATCATAAATATGATCAGATATATTTTTGTTGATTATATTTAAACATTTTTCTTTCAATGTTTTTCCTGCACTGCCATGTGCTGCTCATGTAGGAATTCAGTGTAAAAAAAAAATAACTGAACAGTAATAAGTCATGCTTACAGATTCTGCTCAGTCATCTATATTTTAACAAAGAAGTAGGCATAAGCATGTATTTGCATGACTCTACACTTCTGTATAACATCCCAACAGTTTCTCAATCGAATTTAACAGAACGGCTGTATAAATAGTATTTTGGGGTGGGGAGGAAGAGCTTGAGCTTCCTCAAGACTGAATAAAAAAAGTAATCTATTTGTTTTAAAAAGAGGGAATTTCTGTTTCTGCAACACTTTAAGCCCTTGAGCAATTTAAATCATAATCCCAGGGCTTTTTGTATCTTCTCCATATTAACTTTTTTGCTTTGTGTGTGAGGCTGCAGTTTGGTTGCTTCTGGGAAAGTCACCCACTCTGAACAAATTTGGACTGCAGAGCACAGGGACCAGGGCACCCCATTATCCCTTTGGCCTTTCCCCCATTATTCAGCCCTTATTATATCAGAATAAAACAAGTCTCCAAGTTGATTAAAAACAGGTTACTGGGGTGGAGTATCACTCTTCATCACTCTTAACCTCTGCTCCCGTCTTTTCTATTAGGTGACCTCTTATAAGCCATCACACCAATTCAGTGGCATAATGAGAGACTTTCAGTGGCAATCTTTGGGCATTTGAGGGACTTCTTAAGACTGGCTATGTGAATCTCTTCCTCCATTACCACATTAACCTCTCCGTTAAACCCCAGAGACATCTCCAGAATACAGAATTGCCCAGCTAACTTGCAGCTTATGGATTCTCTTAATTTCCTCCTATTCCAAATGACTTTGGTCAGAACAGAAGAACCCTCCTGGATGAGAAACCAGTCATCTTCAAGGAAGCCCAAAGGTACTTTTTCAAGAGGCAACTGGACTTTCTTGTTTTTCTTTGAAGACATTTCACTTCTTGTTCTGACTGAAGTCAGAACTGAAGAAGCTTCAGCCAGAACTGAAGAGGCTTCTTGGATCAGAAACAAAACATCTTCAAAAAAATAAAATAAAGTCCAGTTGCCTCTTGAAAAGGCACCTTTGGGACAACCTTGACCTGGATGTCTAGAGAATCTCTATAGACATGTAACTCAAGGTGGTGAACATACCTAATGCTCCGCCCCCCCTTCCCATTTTCTCCATAACAACCCTGTGAGGTTTGGGCTGAGAGTGAGTGAGTCACCCATTCATGCTTTAAGGTAGGACTAGAACTCAAGTCTCCTGGTTTTTCAGCCAGCAGCCTTCCCTACCAGACCAAATCGGCTCACTTATTCCACGGCTCCCGCGCCCACTTCCGATTCGCACCTCGCTCCCACCTCCTCTTTTAGCCAACGGCCACCCGAGGGCAGAGGGGCTTTCCCCGAATCCGGTCATGAAGGGCACGGCGGTTCGTTGGTTGATGGAAACCGGCTACAGAATTAACGACCTCGAGGAAGCTTCGGGGGGGTGGGGTGAGCGGCAGTCCTTTTTCCTCCCTTCTCCTCAGCGCGTTGCCGCGCGCGCAGCGCCACCACGGGCGCCGGCTCTTAAGGCGGGAAGCACGAGACCGCCCCCAGTTTGGCGCGTGCGGAACTGCCCGGTCTCCCTCGGAGAGCAAACCTTTCCCCTCACGACCAATCCCTTCATGCGAGAGGGAGCGCGCGGTTTTCAGCGCTCGGGGGAGGGGGGGGGAGGGAGAGGCTGGCATCCACCACGACCCAATTTCTTTCGGACTGAGAAGTCGGTTTTCCTTCTCTTTGGGCAATATGCATCAGTCTTTCCCCCCCCCCCGCCCCCATACACACAAACACCCCGGAGAGGTGCAGCGTGGTGGTTCCCACAGCCCAGACCCCCTCCCCCCGTTCAGGAAATCCTAATCCCGTTGGCAAAGCAACCCAGCGAGCAATTAATTGCCCGGCTGTTCTCCTTTCAGATGCAAGAGGAGAGTGGTCTGCTGCGGCTTTTCGTTTGCAATCCTTTCCGCCATTTACGGAAAACCGAAAGCGTGGGGCATTTCCCCTGCGACACCGGCACACGAGAGAAACACAGGGCAAGTTACGGTTCCCTTTTTTTTTTATAACTGCCGAATTTGAAATCGTCGGTGAGAATCGTTTCATCGGCGGTCCTGACAAGCCGGCAGTTGCGCTTCTCGAAAATTGGCAGATTTACGTTGGAAATATGCGGAAGACCACGAGATGGCAGGGACGGCTTCTGTTCTGGTTTTCTGGGCGGTCGCTCGGACTTGTGCAATTCAGGCCTGACAGCACGAGTTTCCCAGAGGAGGAACGCGTTTCAGTTTCTCTTCTCGGGATTGTTAATCCCTGTTCCTGCAAGCAGAACCCGCTTCTGTTGTAGACCCAACCTCGCATTTCCCCGCACCCTCCTTCACGCCTTCGCAAGCTTAAAGCCGTCTTTCCTTTTTTTTCCCATTTCCGCTTGGTATTTTTCCTCAGTTAGGGAACCCGAGTAAAAAGTGGCCCGAGAAAGGAAATCCCACTTCGTTCCCTTTCGTAACAAGCCGTCGTGACGCTGCGCCGTCCAACGGTGAGGCACGGACGGGGTTCGAACCCGCGATCTTCGGTTTACGAGACCGACGCCTTACCACTTGGCCACCGCGCCTGACGGGCTAGCAGCAGGGAAAAGCAGCCAGTGGAAGGAAGGTTCCGGATTCGCAGTTCCACGCGCCTCGTGCTCCGGATCCAGCGGAGGGGGGGGGAGAGGGGGGAGAGATCCAATCTAAACAGGCCGGCCGTTGTTCTACTTTTGTTTTTCTTCCTTTCCTCCCCCCCCCCCGCCCGCCCCTAGTTTTGCAACAGACAAAACGAAAAGGAGCAGCGCCCGGCGCCTTCCCCCCGCGAAGGAGCGCGGCGATTTTATGACACCACCCAAGCAGAAGAAACAAGAACGGCAACCCGTGCACGCCGCTTGCCCCGAGAGCCATTGCGATCCTCAATTCACTCTGCTCCGTGGCCGCGCATCAGTTCCTCCAAAGCCCCAACTGGCGCAGAAGCGAGTCCCGGGAACCTTTCTCGCTTTATCCGGAGGATACGGAATGATCCTCCGAGGTGAAGGAGCCCGGGCGGGCGCCTTTCGCACCGCCGGATTTCCCACCCTTGCAAAAGGCAGAAACCACTTGCCATTTCTCGGGGATACCTGGCTCCGGCTTCCTCCGGCCTCTCCGAGTCGGCGTAGCGAGGCGGATTACAATTTCAGGACGAGGGGAAGCAGCCATTTTTAACCCAGCCGCGGAATGGCGGGAGACGGGCTACAAACGCCGGCTTGCGAGCGGGAGCGGCGGAATTTTGCTACGCTTGCACTGAACGGGAGCGACGCGTTTCCCTCACCGGGCAAGGCAGCTGGATTTTTTTTTTTTTCGTTTTTTTTTTTTTTAAAGCTGGTCTTCGTTGCTTCCAGAAGAGCCGAGCTGGCCTCACTTCAGACGAAATGGTTTCTCCACACGGGAGTCCCGGCACAAAGGCTGTCAAAAAGACGGTTTGACCTTCTTCTGGTCACAGCCGCTGGTCGTTCTTTGCACTATCGCTTCGGGGGGCGGCGGGGGGGGGGGGAGAGAGACGACATATCTTTTTCTTTGGATTCGCCACATGTTTTATATGTTTAGTTGATTTGGGTTGCAGAGCTTGATTTGCTTCATGGGCAGGAGTTTCAAACAGGAACGCTGCCTTGGATTGAGTGTCACCGAGCATATGCAGAGCGCGCCTTCCCTTGAGAGAAGTCAGTGCTAAATAAAGATGTTCTGTTATTGTGATTTTTTTTTTTCTCTTTTCCCCTCCCTCTCACCCTTCTCAATTTGTACTGGCCTTTTAATTTTTGTTCCATTATGAAGTCCACTCAATTAAAAGCAGTCCTAAAAGCATGTTTTGCAGTGGTTGCTTTTTGGTTTTCTGAAGAAAATTGCTTAAACTTTTAACCTAAGTGACAAAGCAGCATATCTGAACAGTTGCAAGCAAATCAGGATTTCTTTTTCCATACCTAGATCGGTAAACACTTTTCTCTCAGAGTCCCTTCCCACTTTTAAAAGTGATGAAGGATCCCCCAAAATATTGTTTGAATGGGTTATATCGGTCAATATTTACTATATTAAAATAGATGCGTTTGCTGCTGCCACTGCTCCTCAAGATTGTTGATGGGGTTTTAATATTGTATTATTTTTTCAACATAAGTTGGCAAATAATTTTGATTTCAAGGACCCCGAAAAGATCTTGGGGAACTCTATAGGACCACATTTTAAGAAACATTGCACTAGGACTTGTGGAAAAAGCAGGCCTACTTTGGAAAAGATACCCTTATGCTCAAGATTTTTATGTACAGGAATTGGAATGTTGAATGTTAGATGTTGAATCTAACAGCAAAGATCTTTGAATAATGAACTCCATAACAGCTCATAGCTGTTAAAGGTGGCTTTGGGTTATTGAGTTGATGTCAAATCTTAGCACTACACAGCATAATTGTGTGCCAGTTCTTAAAAATAACAGGTAAACAACAAAGTTGCAATAGGTTGTAAGTGTTGTTACTGTATTCATTCCCCATCTTATATTCTGGATATGCTGGTTCCCCATTGTCATTACTGCCTACCAATATGCACAGATGCACAAACAGGCATAGCCAAATGTCAACAAGGTAGGGTTGCTGAAATGGATGAGCTGTGTTATAAATGACACCTTCTAAAATGCCAAATATCTAAAAACAGAAATACCAAAACATCTTAGGGAGGTATTTACCCACACAAGATTTGAGCAGGTAGGTACAATGATTAAATGAAGTTCCTGATAACAAAAATGTTTTTATTTGTAGAACTCTGGTAACAGAAGACCTAACATTGTTTTGAGTATATATATATATATATATATATATATCTCCTTATATATCCTTATATTTCATATGTGGTCAAAACCCCAAAATTGCAAACAATGCAACCTTTTCTCTGAATAAAAGAGCTGAGATCTACATACTGTATATGGGTCTTATAGAGGTAAGTTGTCAGGTATATTGCTTTCCATATTCTCTAATTTGTTTCCTGTACTTCTCTTTTATATATGATTCTGTTGTTTTAAACATATTTTATGTTTTATTCTGAATATTGTATATTTTGATATGGCCTATGGACTAATCGGTAACAATAAAGTGACCTATCAGTTTGACCATTATGACAGGCATCATGGAATTGTAGTCCAATACATCTGAAGTTGAAGGAAGTTCTGAGCATTATAAAGAGGGAGAACCTCATCAAGTTAAATAAGATCAGATTTGGATTGTTAAATGCTTGGAAAGGTGAATAAATCAATAAATGTAGCATTGAAGGTGCTCTCCTCTAGTCTTTTAAAATATTTTTTTATTATGGCATAGTTTTATTTTTTGCTTCTTTTATGATTTTGTGTTTATGGTATGCTGCTCAGAGTCATGTTTATGAGACAGGCAGCTACTGCATATAAATGTAATTGTCAAGATTAAGATAGGTGCTGCTGTGACATCACTAAGAATTATCTGCATGCGTAAAACAGTAACGGATTTAGATGACTTCGGATGACTGGATCCAAACAACCAATTGATGCAAGCATTTCTCTTTGTTTAATAAAGACAGAATGCCTCTCAGATAAACTGATAGTGTGTGCTTTTCTAAAATGGGTTTCTAACATTCTCCATTCCTCTTTTAGTTTTCTTTTCCTTGCTTCCCTCTTTTTGGGGAGGGGTAGTAGCTGCTGGTCTGACTTCCAAGTATGTATGGCATACCAAAACGGCAGTGAATATGGAGAACTGGATGCTGGACTACTACAGTACTAATTATTATTTGTTTGGAATGGATGCTGAGCAAATAAATTCAACTCTATAAAAAACAAGGTGTTTTAGAAACTCTTTTAAAGAAAACATCTTCAAAGAAATTCTCAAGGTTACAGGGAATATTATTGAACTTAGTAGTGCTGTAGTGTCCTGTCTTTCCTTGTTTAATTTTCTCTCAGATTCAGCAGCCTCCTTGAGGAACTTCTGTTAAATCCCCCAGGAAGATTTTCATTAGCAGAATTGCCTGAACAAAAAAGTTTTGTCCCCGGATAATTCTTGGAAATGATCTTCTTTCTCTGAGAAATTATTCATTTAATTTGACTGCTCCCTAATTTGCTGCACAATCTCAAAAGGATCCTTCAGGAACTAGTTGTTTTTTTCTTTTTTGGCTGCATATTAAAACTTAGAGGAGGTGTATTAGGCATGTGGCAAATCACTTTAAAGCTTTTTCTGCCATTTTGCCACAACATCCCCTTGAATGGGATTTTGTTATTTTCTTAGATGCTAGCTCCGCTTATACACAATACAATTTATTTCTGAATAAAGTTAGCCTATTTTGGAACTATATGATTTGTAATTTTTTTGACTATGAAGAGAACTATTAAGTGTTTAAACTAATTGGTTTAAAAAGGATTAAACTGCAGCCGGAGCTAACTTAAATTAATTCCCACTGGAGTGAGGGAATTTATTCCTGGGCAAAAAAGTATGCATGCAATTGGAGTTAAATTTTAATTATTCCACAGAACATAGATTGGACTTTCACAATGAGATGACTGCAAACTTCACTCAATGATGGTCAATATCTGAAATAAAGACTATGATTACTACAAAACATATTCTGATGGTTGGCCTATTTGGGGACTGGGATAGATCAATTGAGGGAGCTGCTGACAATGTAAAGTTTTTTTTAATTAAAAAATGTTCCATAAATATGGCAGGTTCCCAAAGGCAGCAGAATTAGATATTGGAGACATTGGAGCTTTGTTTTCTTTAACTATGCTTTTGTGTTACTCCTTCTGTTGCACAGGCAATTAGGATGACCAAAAGTTCACTAGAAAAAATAAATCAAGAGTTATATCAGTGATAGTGAGAGATGAGCAGTCAATTCAAATAATTCTTATGATTCTGAGCAACAATTTCCAAGGGATCATTTGGGAGTAACCCAAAAAATTAAAAAGACTCTTTTTGAAACATTGGCTTAGTACTTTCTAACTCATTTCTGGAAATATTTTAAATTCCAGCAGGCTCATTCAAATAGAACCCTGGCATAAGAGTGTCACATTAGAAGACACTTAGCTGCCAATTTTATTTTCTCTTGATGACCTTTTGCCAATAGACAGATCAAATTATGCTGAGAAAGGGCAGGCTTTTGCAAAAGATGAATGGGTTGTTGGATTCTGTATCCTATTCTCTCTGCAAATGTGGGAATAAAACTGCTTGCTTGCCTAATACACTGTGCCTTTTGGTAAGATATGCTCTTATTAGCATTTTATTATCAGGAATAATGAAATACAACTTGGGTTTTTGGACTGCTGTAGGGTTCTAACTGCTGTGGCCCCTTGGTTCAGGTCAACTCTAATTACGTGAGAATAACTGGGTTCAAACATTGTGCTAGTTCACTCCAATGATGCTTGGCTCAATAAATCCAGCTGTTTTGACACTAATCCAACTGCATGAACCATGTTTAGGTCCAGTTCAATGCGCAAACCTAGCCAGTGACTACAGTAGTGCAGATAGCAGATAAATCATTTTGCTTCCACAGATTAAGGACTACCTTTTTCTGATACAGAGATTAGTGAGAGGGACTAAATTTAGACCTGGAAAACAGAACAAAAGTCAGAATAGAAAATTATGTAGCTTGTTAAATATTTTAAGGATTTCAGCTACGTTGACGATAGGATGGGTGGTAAAATCACGAAATAGTATTCTGAAAGATTTCAATCTCTTTGAGTCCCTAGGCCCCCTGCCAATATTGCAGATACCACGGTGTAGCTATGTTTCTTTTAAAAAAAGCTCTTATCCTGTAGAATATTGATGCTGGATGAATATGTGTACATAATGTACAAGTAGTCCCCCATTTACAACTACAATTGAGTCCCAAAATTTCTGTTCTGACCAAGGCTTCCTGAGACCGTAATTAAGTACATGCTCTTGTTTTATTTCAACGCTGGGAATTATGTTGATTCCCAGCCCGTAACAACTCCCAAACAGTCCCTCGAGATAAGCACCCACCTTTATCTTCTGAGAATTGCTGTCAACAACTAAAGTGCCAAATTAACTGTAAAAAAACCATCCAAAGTACAAAGTCCACACAGAACTTCAAGGTTTAATCCCAACAGAGCAAACGACTGTTTCTTGTAAAAGTTTATCTACCTTTGCACCTCCTTTATACCTTAGGAGAGGGGCAATCACCTCCAAGCCTTACTCCCGAGTTGCCCCCTTTGTCTTTGCTGCTCTTGCCTTCCAGCAGCTCTGTGCACTGGGAACAGGCTCCCCTTCTTCCTCTGCCTCGTTGCTGCCAGACTCTGGAGGCTCCTAAGTCAGCACACAACTCCCAAATAGTCCTGGCCTCGTATCTGCATCAGACACAGGACCCTTGTCCAAGTCCTCTCCAGACTCCTGGACTGGTCCCCATTCTTCCCACTGTCCGATTCCGCTGCTGTCTAGACAGGCTGCTGGCAAATCACAATTTCCATGCCTGAGCAAGACCATTGTTAAGTGAGTTTTGCCCCATTTTACAATCTTTCTTGCTACAGTTGTTAAGCAAATTGCTGCAGTTGCTATGTTAACATAGTCAGGTGAATCTGCTTTCCCCATTGACTTTGCTTGTCAGAAAGTCTCAAAAGGTGAGCACGTAGCCTGGGATACTGCAACCATCATAAATACATGCCAGTTGCCAAGTGTCTGAATTTTAATTACATGACCATGGGGATGCTACAACAGACATGTGAAAAACAATCCTCTCATTTTTTTTTCAGTACTGTTGTTCATTCAATTAATGGTGATTAGATTTTATTTCAGGCATATGTATCCGGTGGGACAATAGATTTCACCCAGGAATGGAAAGATTAAATGGGGGTAGTCTGTTGTGGTTCCACTGTCTTGAAAAAGGGCCTAATGACTTTATAAGAAGGATTTCCCTACTGAAGTTCACCAAAGTAAATCTGGGTAAGATTGGAATCCAAAATCTCTCATTAGCTGCTCAAACATTTTGAACTTTTGGGAAGTAATTTCTAGTGTCATACATGAGTTTAGAGGCATCTGTATTTTTCCTATAACATGATGGTTGTGGATGGAAGAATTGAATTCTGCTGTCACACATAATTTCATTCAATCTGTGTACTGTACAGTTGCATTTCACACTTTTAAAGTAGGAAAATATATTATAATGGTGTGTTCCCCAGACTGAAGCATTTTTCTAACAGACCTTGGCCTTGCATCCACACGTGCTTATGTTCAAATTATGGACATCTTTAGAGTTGTTATGTTCAAATCCTGGACATCTTTAGAAAGCATTGCTTGGTCAAATGGCAGATTCCTGGGATGAGGGAGCTCTTCTTCTATAGCAAATGATCCCACAGAAATTAGAAATCTGTATGAGTATACGTAACATTTTCTTTTGTTTGGGAATTAGTGTGAATCTCTCTATTTTCACAAATGTTCGAGTCTTTTCTTAATTTGATATCTGTGGGGCCAAAATATTAGTAGGTTCATGGTATAAAACTTGTAAGCATTTTAAAATGCATCTTCAAATTCTCTCCAAGCTCCTGACAACCTTGCGAATCATTGTGTGGTTGATCAGCAATGTGGCAATCTAAGATGTGCCGTTTATATTCCAATAGAAATCTCACTGGCATAGGTGATGATTCTTACTATTTCTACTCATGAAAACAGGAAGGATGGTTTACAGCAGGTGTCTCCAAACTTGGCAACTTTAAGGACTTGTGCACTTCAATTTTCAGAATTCCCCAACCAACATGGGGAAGTCCAGTTCGAGTCCACAAATCTTTAAAAAGTTGCCAGATTTGGAGACCACTGGTTTACAGCAGCAACACTCATAATCAGGTAAGTTTTTAAAAAGCCAGAATGGGACAGGTTTTTAAAAAGCCAGCAGCCTCTTGGCCTTTTTGGTCCTCTTCCCTTCACAGATTGCTTGATTTCACACACATAATGCTAAGCCAAACTCTGCCTTGATTATGGAATAGCTTGTATGAACCCCATAAATTGAAGTTTGGAGGTTGTCTTCATCTCAGATGCTGGACACAAGCTGGAGCGTGCTTTTACATTTATGTACCCTAATGAGTTTTCCAGAGGAATCCTGAGTTAATTTCAAGTTAAGGCAGACCGATAGAGATGTATTTTTAAAAAATCGTGTTCTTAGTAAATTATCAACATACAGTCTTAAAAATGTTGATGAAAATCCCAGAAGTTTCAAAAATTATTCTGAATTGGGGACATACTTGGTGATACCACTGAAGAACATGCAATAATGAGGTCCTAACTCTGAAGTTATGCTCAGCTTGGCAAAGGATTCTGTACTAAACTGGAATATTAAGGTGAAAACATCAGGCAACAGGAAAACTTTCTCTGCCACTCTAGAAAGCCACTGTCAAGTTAAAAAAAAGCTGATTGAGCTTCAGTGAGCAAAGTTTGGTATAAGGCAATGTCCCATAATATTCAGAATAGTAATGCAATTTTGTTCCTCACGGACTGGAAAAAAACCACTCCTGAAAGCTGGCAAATATTTAAGTATTTGCAGTATATTTTTCTGGCATTCAACAAGTTTATTAACTCGCAATCTAACAAGTTAAGGCAAGAGAATTATTCCCTTGTGGAGGGATAAACGAAGGGAACTGAAGCTGAGAGAAGGGCAGCGGAACTCAATATTTAATTGAGGGAGATTTTGCTTTAGTTCATCTGACACAAAGCGAAGAAACTTCACAATCCCTCTTAGAATGAAAGAAATAATGTAATTAGGATAAGCATCAATTTAATTTGCTGTAAACTCTAAAATGGGACAGAAATGATGCAACCCGTTATAAATAAAGACAACAAATCAGGAAGGATCATAGCTTGTGTATGTGAGAGTGAATGAATGTGAATTGGATTTTTACAAAAAGGCAAGAGATAATTCCATTTAACACAGCAATGCTAAAAGAAAACAGATCTAACCAGTTATTTCACTATGTGCTCAGGACAAAAAATAGTGCATCTAAGTAAAAGAAAGACATTTTGTACAAAATGAATATGTCTTTTTTTTTTACATTCTAGTGAGGCACATGAAATACAAACTTAGTTCTATTTTATATATACACATTTACAGTAGATTGTTTGGGTAGGGATGGCAAAATAAAGACTAAATAAAAATAAAAGACTTCAAACATATAAAACTTGTGGCCAATAGCGTGAATTTCAGTAGACATGAATCCTCTACACGGTCAAGGAGAAGGCACAAAAATACTAAAATCATGCAAAATATTTTTTTTTTTTAAAATCCAATCCTTACACATAACTAAATTCTGTGCAATAAAGCGAAACTACAATAGTGGTCCCCACAATAAAAAAATACAACAATTCTCAATTTCTATCAGTACCAAAACACATTGGAAATTGAACATAACGACTGCCTTGTAACAAACAGATCAAAGGTCCTCATTTTTTTCTGCCCTGCTCATCTTGAAAGACCAGCTCACTAATTTCATAAGTTGGGGTGAGCAGCAGTGATAAATCTGCACTCAGGAATTGCATAAATATAGCTCCAGTCTTTAATGGTGAAGTGTTCATACTTTTTTCTCTTATAATCTTACTTATGTACATGCATGGGCACTCTGAACAGGCCCTATCTGTAATTCTGAAAAATTGACATGCCACTGCAGAATTACAAGGATAACACTGGATTAATTTTCCAAAAAATGAATTCTTAAGATCAGAAAGCAGAAGGGGAAGACGCTCTTATTTTTCCAATCATCACCAAGGGGAAATCTAGGGTTCCAGGGAAGCTATAACTTTTTTTCTTGCCAGGAATACAATCACAGCCAAAGGAAACTCAACTTGATCCCATTTATCAGCCAAAGAGAGAGCTGCTACAAGGGCTTCACTTTGTCAGAAGTAAAACTCAGCTACAGGTGACCATTGCTTTGGGAACGCAGTAAAGGAAATAATATGTACAGCCAATTCTTTGTCCTAAAGGGTTAAAAGCCACCAATGCTATTTAAGCCAACACACCAGAAGTTCAGATTTATAAGGTACAATTTTTCTTTGGCCTCTTTTTACTTTCTCTTTATATCCCAACTCAATACTCAAAAGCCAAATAATGGCTGTCAAGGCTTTTATCATTATTTGAAAGCTAAAATTCAGAATCTGAGTTTTGGAATTAAGATTGATTGATCAATTCTTAAAAAATAAATATTTTGATAACATTTTAGTTTTCACTGAGAGATTCAAACTTGTGCCTTACTATATAGACTATTGGATAGGAAATTTCTGGTTCATTTGTTGCTTGAGATGAATAAAGCTTTCCTGAAATTCACAATTTTAAATAATGGATACAGGAAAAGTGACTAAACCGCCCACATCATAGCATTCAAAGTAGAACAGTACAAATGTATCCAGTTCAATGTAATATGCAACTGTATTCATGATTTCAATGAAAAATCAAATCTACAACTTTAGTGTAAGATCCATGGTAGTCAGGATGTCTTAAATCGTACTAAACATTTTGAGAGTTCATTGTTTTAACCTCAGGGATTACTTGTTGTCCAGTGAACACTTGTTGCCTTTTGAGAAGCAGTTATTTTTTGCTTTCACAGAATACAAACTGGATCAAAGGCGCTCCAACAACTAGAAGTAGGGACGAGAACCAGTAAGGGAGACGGAGAACCAAGTGTCTCAGCTTCAACCAGCTGTTCATCAACCTTAGCAGAATTTTGAAGTTCTATTAAAACCACTGGATCAAGTGAAAGCAAACTATTTTGTTACAACTATGTTTGAATTGTTACCTCAGTGCCTTGCCCCACGGTATAAATACACAAGAAATCCTGACTCAATAGGCAAACATACACTAGCATACTTTAATTTAAGCAAGCATAAATGTGTTTTGATGGTGTGATGAGAAATTATGCTGAGAAAACACTACTATTGGTAGATTCCCATTGGTATATTCCATTTCTTAAAAGTTATTCCTATCTATTTAGCAGCCTCTCATACTCAGGTTTACACATGGATTAGGCTGACCTCTTTACAACATGCACCTTGCACTGATGATCTACAGGAACTGACAAATTATTCTGCCCAACAGACAGCAACAGAAATTTACTTAAGGAACCACTGCAAAAAAACCCCTTGCATTCTTCTGATTGTAGACTGATAACATAATGTTGTGTTTGAACACAACATTGAAGTTGTCCCTACTGGGTAATCTCTAAAATATGTGGGCTTCCAAAATTCTCAGCAGCTAAAGTCTTTTAAAAAAATAAAATTTCCAGTGATGAAGAACCTACAGTTCAATGGGAACATCCATAACCCTTAAAATTAGGACACCTTTCCAAGCAAACAAGTGTTGTGCCTACAGATTAAACCCAATTTTAACTAGCAACATTCCTTTTCCTGTCCTGCATGACATTTTCTTTTTGTATAGCACAAATGTATCCATGCCTTTTCAGAAATAGTGGCTTTCTCTCAGTTACAGGCCTATCAGCTATAGTTTCAATGTAATCCAGCTTCCATTTTCCACTACTAAAGCCACCCAACTCCTGCAGCCTTGACTCAGAGGCATGTAAATGAACCTGTCTCAAAATGTCCCATCATATTCAATCATAAGTAAACAGTTACCCTCTGTTAATGTGCTACAGCCCTTCCTTTTTGGCGATATTACTGCATTATAACACAATGTTGTACTGCTATTCAAATACATTCATCAGAAGAGCTGACTAGCTTTTCAACAACTCCTGATCTGAAGTCATGCTGGAAAACATTACCATTTGTATAAACTTATGTCCAGGGAAATGAATTCTAAACAAGCTCTGCTGACAAGCAGGCCTCAGGTATCTGCATTTGTTTCTCCCAACCTGTTGGGCTAAAGCAAAGGCAGTCATATAATACAAACAGACAACTGGCTAAAGAAATTGTTGACCCCTAGAAACATCACCAAAACATTGCTTCACATTTCTATGGATCATCTATGAGCAAAGAAGAAAGCAAATGGGCACAAAGACTCATTTAAAGACAACCATGAATACAGTGTGGATTGAGATTTGGTGGTAAAGAACTAATTTAATACAGTCCCGACTTTTAAGGGAATCAGGTTATCTAATCCAGCCTTTCTTGACTTGGTGCTTTTTGGGAGGACTGGAGGATAGCTTCCTGTGAGATGCACGGTCCACCTAAGAGGCACCACATTGGGAAGATTTTCTCCCTCAATGCTTGCTAATCCAAAGCAATTGAATAATTTACAAGCAAGACTGTCTTTCTGCCACCTCTTGGAAGCCACTTTGCTCTCTTCGGTTAGAATTACTCCTGTGTTTCATATAAAGCCCTTCCTTCAGTTTCTGTCCATCCACCTCTTCACTTCCTAACTCGTGGAGATTTTTTTTTCTCTCTGTCAGAACTTCTCCCCCTCAATCTTCTCCAAAGTCAACATGCCTAATTCTTTCAGCTTTCAAGAACTTTCAGATACATTTTGCTTCCTGCCCTGTCAACTCAACTGACAAAGTCATCAATTCTCACCATTAAAATATCAGGAGCATAAACAAAAAACAGTAAGTAGCCTTAACCTCACTCTTGAAAGGCAACCTGTAAAAACATAAATTCTCCAAAGGTCTGTGGTTGCTACATAAAGCATCACCTCCCTTTCCAAGCAGAGAAAAGAAGCATTGCTGCAGTTTGCAGTGGGTGGATATTGTAGGGGGGAAAAAGTGTGTGTGCGTGTGTGTGTGTGTGTGTGTGTGGTTCCTTCAAGAGTAGGATTCCTTTCAGCCTATGCAAAGGATTGGCAAATCCTGCTGGGAAAAGAATTCAGGATTCTCCTGTATTTGATCATGACTTGACTATTTAAAAAGAAGGTAGTGATGCAATGGAATCAGTTTCATTCTCACCAAATACAGAAAATCAAAAGCAAAGGAGGCATTCGAAGAAGCTTAGATGTTGAATAAAAAGTAGGCTCTAGCAAGTACCACCTTGCATTAACTATTAGCTCTCTGCTACAAATTAGAAAACACAGCCAATAAAGACAAGGCTCTCTGCCCCCCTCCCTAGTTTTTCCCAATGAGATTCATACTTGTGCAGAAACACACTTGCTTGGATGTGAACTACTAAAGCACAACATAATTTTATAGTTTATATACCATCCTGACACATAATTTGGAAATGGGGTTTCAATGTTTCGAAGCTTCAGCTGTTACAGTAATCTCAGATTCAATCTTTTTATTCTTTGAAGAGATTCTCAAATTTTACTCAGGACACTGCTGGGGAAAAAAAGACAGCTTCATTTGAAATGTGCTTATGGAAGAAAACAATCATACAAGCCAATAGTTTTTTTTTATGTTACACAGAGCATGCAGTTCCCTTTTTGTATGTGATGGGAAAGGCAATCTTGGGGCTTCCTAGATATTTTTAGGCTCCAGATCACATCATACTTGGACACCACCTATACGGAACAGGGCTTCTGGAACTGTAAAGCAGATATCCAGGGAGGATATCTTGTCCCTACCTTTAGTGTGGGAAGACCTTGAAGCCTGCACACAGGTCATTATAGAATAACACACATGCATGGGACTGCACATATATCCATGCACCTAAATTGTTACTGTAATGCACATAAAGACTTTATCCTGTTTTTTGTCTTTTTATCAAAACACATCTCAGATGTGGAAAAATCTTTAAGTAAAAAGGACAACTCATTTTCGCCATGGTCCCTGCACAAACCCTCACTTAACTTTACAGATTTCCTTACAGTGTGCCTAGGTGGCGATATACAAAAAACCAAATGGTCTTCCCACACCAAAGGTAGACACAAGATAAATCTTCATGAGGATTTGATCTTAAAATGAATGCCTATGTTACAGAAGCAAAATTGAAAAGAAAAAGGGAGGAGGAGGAGGAGATGGTGACAGTGATGATAACAAGGGCAAGAGACATGAAGAGCCTGAAGTGAGAATATTTATTGATGGCACAAAGTGAGCTGAGTATTTTCCTGTAAATGCAGGAAGCTGTGATGCTTGATGAAGTCGTTTCTGGCTTTTCTGCCCTAATCACCCCCCAGTGGAGCAGACAAAACTTTTCAGTGAAACTCCAACATTGCATCAAATAAATATTAACGTGTATAAACAAACATCTTTTCCTTAAATCTGTAAAAGAACCATTTAAAATGTTGCCTTGCCTCTAAGAACAGGATCAGTGTCATCCATGAGTGCCTAAAAATATATTTCTCCACTTCTTAACTGCTTTATTAGCAGATGGTGCTTTTGCAAATGCTGACATGAAGAATATAAAACAAAGTGATTTAAAAACAGTTGGTTTCTATTTGTTATAGTGGAAACCCTGAATTCTCATCAATGAACAAACCCTTTGTGTGGAACCAAATAGCTACCTGAAACCACAACTTTTAATGCTGCTGCTGAAGCTGAAGTAGGGCTGGGACAATTTTCTAACCCCGATGCACCTCACATTTACAGTCCCAGTTCTCTCACCACTAAGTCCTTGGTGATCTTGCAAAAAAATCTAAAGCCAGAAAAAGCACCTCAGGAATAGTCAAGTTCAAGAAAATAAGGAACCTCAAGACCCATTGTTTCTTGAGTAGCCCAGATTTCCCTGGAATACAACAGACTGGTTATCATCCTAAGAGATTCCTAGCCAATTGGGTTTGAAATGTGGAAAACTGTTTTCTGATTAAAACAGCTCAGGTTCAAGCAGAAACTTGTAAATTTTCTGGAATACCCATTTTACAACATACATACATTCCGATCCAAGGAGAGGACTTCAGAAACATAACTCGGGCAAAAGTTAAAACAACACAGCCAGCAGCACCAGAAAATTCAATCTGATAATACAAGTTATTTCCGAGATGATGACAGGGAGGCAATTCATAAGACATAAACACTCAGTATTGTTTGTAGGCTAGGAAAAGGCCTGGCACCAGTTAGTTTCCATCATGTTTTATCTTTTCATCTAGAGGTAGTATCATTTTTTTTCTGTCCAGTATCTAAAACAGTGTAAATCCAGTTTCGTGATTTTTCAGTTATAATCCCTAGCATCCCCACAGAGAAAAGGGCATGGAAAATGGATCGATGGAAATTATGAGTCACAAAATATACTAAGCTCATATAAACACGCCCTGTGTATCCACACAAGTTTTTTTTCTATTTATATATATATATGTGTGTGTGTGTGTGTGTGTGTGTGTGTGTGTTTTGCATGTCATGTGTCTTGAGAGAGTTATATATATGTATATATTTATAAGTTCATATACACTGGCAAATAGAGATACTTGAATCTAAAGGCATCTATCTGCCCACCTCCCTTCCCATCCCAATCTTCAATTCTTTATTTCCAGGATGGACGGATTGTGGTCTAGGATGGCCAGGATGATCTTGTCCATATACTGGCGCAATCTGTAGTTGATCTCCTCCTGTTCTTTGAGGGCTTCCATGAGCTGAAATGAAAAAAGAACTAGTTTAAGACATCCTCTGGAGTCACAGCAATAACCGAGATCCTCTGTGTCCATTTTACTAGAGTGCTCCCGAACATCAAAAGTTGTTTTCAGCATATTTTTCTTTCCAGATTATTTTAATGGTGATTCATTTGGATGGATGGAAGAAGGGTGGCTATTTGTTCACCCTCGTTCTACAAATTGTTGAAGCCCGAATGAATTCAATACTACGTTTTCAATCAGAAACATCACCTCATCCTTGTGCCTCCATTAATTTATGCTCATTTATGCAGAAACTCATTGGATGCCACTGAGAATCAATTTATCCTTTGGTATGAATCTCAGTTCTTGAGCATCTAAGATGGATACAAACTCAGTCATCTGTCTTCTCACAGGGAGAAAAAAACACCCTAATGTGCTCTAAATCTTTTGGACAACTCATAGAATTTTTCCACTGGTCTTTGCCTTTGAACTATTAGGAGTTGGTGCATACATTTATTAAGGTGGAAGCTGTGGCTAGGAGAGCCTTTGTTCACTTTGTGACAGTTGTACCCATACCTAGATTTGCAGATCCTGCTTGTGGTCATGCTTGCCCTAGTCAATTCCAGATTGAACTCCTGCAATATGCTCCCCATGGGGTTGTCTTTAAAGAGTGCCCAGCTTCAGTTGGTACAGAATGCAGGGGTGCAGCAGTTATATGAGTTCCCAGAGTAGAACATATGACACCTCGGCTACACAAGATGCATTGGTTACCATGAGCTTATCAGCATGCTCAACATGGGCTCTGCTCCTCTCCAAAAGTTAAAATGCCAAGGATCATTCACTTCTTTTAAAATGAGAAACTTCTTTTAAGATGAGAAATTTGATAACATTACTTTCCATACTACACCCAGAGTAGCTTTGGCAAACACAATTTTTGCTTTATAAATACACAGTTGCCCAGCTACATCTCCAAACTACAGTATTTGATAACAAATCTCACAATCTTTGCTCAAGATTTACTTGCATAACAAAGTCTGGACCAGATTGTTTTAAAAATAAAGGCACCAGGAATAACTTTTTGAATGTGTAATGGTCTTGCTGCACAAAAGACAGAAAGCTAAACCAAACAGCTGTGAGCCAAATCAATTGAGATTGGAAATGAAATACTGGGGGAAGAAAAAACAGAGGAGGCAGGTTGAAGGGAAGGCAGGAAAACCCAACCCAATGGTATCAAATTCTAGATTGTTGCATTTTTGTATCTCTTTGCTGCCATCCAGTGGTCATACAGATTTCTACAGCCCAGTTCTGGTAGCCTTAAGATTCAGGAAATTCTCCTGAACAGTTTAAGGCCCTGTCACACTGGACGACGGATGCAAAGACGGACACAGCGGACGAGAAAAATGTTCCATCTGTTGTTATCTGCTCTCAAAAGGGGCAAAAATTTGCATAACCAGAGCAGACAACATGGAAAGGAACGGACGGGGGGAGGACGTAGGGCGGATGGAAAGCGGATGCTCCATGGAAGCCTAGTGGATGGAAGCGAATGGGAGCGGATGGCACATCCACAAGGCTTCTGGGGGAGCGCAGCAAAGCGGACACGGAACGGAAAGAGCGGATGCAGAGCGGATGCCGAGCGGATGAAGCGGATGCATAGCAGATGCCAAGCGGATGCAGAGCGGATGCACAGCGGAAGCCTAGCAGAAGCCTAGTGGATGCCTAGCGTTCACTGTGCATGCAGGGAGGATGCATTGCGTCAGCCCCGCAGATATAAAGGGAAGCAGCTCGCAAGCAGGTCACCATTCAGAGGAAAGACCTGCTTCCAGACACAGCTCTCCAGCCAGCCAGCCAGCCAGCCAGCAACCCAACAACCATGGGGAAGAAACGGAAACCTCTGCCATCTGCTGCCAGCCCTGGCAAGAGGGACAGGGCCACCCTCCCACCCCCTGGCCCTGACTCTGCTTCTGCTGGGACTTCTGCTGTCCGGGCTCGCTCTTCTGGTGCTGGGGCTTCTGCTGATGCTGCTTCTGGAGGTGGTGCTTCGGCTGATGCTGCTCCTGGTGCTGGTGCTTCTGCTGGTGCTTACTCTGCTGGCACTGCTCCTGGTACTGCTGGTCATGCTGGTGCTTACTCTGCTGGCACTGCTCCTGGTCCTGCTGGTCCTGCTGGTGCTCCTGGTCCTGCTGGTGCTCCTGGTCCTGCTGGTGCTCCTGGTCCTGCTGGTGCTGCTCTGCTGCTGGTGCTGCTGCTGGTGCTGCTGGTGCTGCTGGTCCTGCTTTTGCTGCTATTGTTGTTGCTGCTGCTGCTGCTGCTGCTGGTGTGGAGGAGCAGCCCCTACAACCTCGAAGCCCCTCTGATGAGGGCCCATATGGGCTTGCCAAAGGGAGGAAGAGGCAGACGCGTGAATGGGAGAGGAGGCAACACAACATAGTAGAGGAACATGAGGAGGAGGTGCTGGAGTGGCTGAGGGAGAACGAGTATCTATGGCGGAAAAGACAGAGGCTCTATCGCGACACCAAAAGGAAGCAGGCTGCTTGGAGAAAGAAGGCGGAGAGCCTGGGCTACACTTCGGAGGTGCTCCTCGGCTGGTGGAAGCACATGCACACCTGGTATGGGAAGCTGCACTTCAAGAAATCTGGCCAGGCCACGGTCAAGCTGATGGACAGAGAGACCTACGTGATGGCCAGGTGCAGCTTCTTGGAGGGTGAGGTCCGCCACCGAGGAGCAGCCCCTCTGACAACCCTCTCTCTCAGGCAGCCCGCAGAGAGCCAGTCCTCTTCTGGCCAAGAGTCAGCTCCTGTGTCCAGGCAGGTATCTGTGGAACGTGCCAAGATGGAGACCTCCCCAACAGCTGCACTACCCGTGGCGGAGCGCGTGGAGGACCCCCTGATGCAGTGGGAGCAAGGAGAGGGCACTTCCACCAGAGACCAACCCACATCCACCCCCAGCTCCACCTCCACAGAAAGCAGGCAGAGAGCCAGACCGGAGGGGCAGAGCCACACTGTCCTGCTGGAGATCAGGGACACCATCAGAAGCAGCGTATAGATCTCCTCTCTCAGCTGGTCAACACCGACTCCTCATCCTCCAACCGCAAGCCCTTCCTCACCTATGTCAACCAGACCCTCATGAACATGGCGAAACCCCAGTACCAGGTGGTGAAGGACAGGATCACCGATCTTCTTCACAACCCTCCAGACCAAGATGAACCTGCTCCCACCCAGTCCAGGCCTGCTCCTCCACCCCAGGTGATGTCATTGCCCTTCCAAGGCTTTCCACAGGCCCTACCCTACCAAGACTATGGCTACCAGAAAGTCCAGCAGCACAGGCAGCCCTTCCCAATCCAGGCACAGGTACATCGAATGCCACTGGTGCCACTGATGCCACCGATGCCACCCACGCCACTGATGCCACCGACACCAGTCCTCACCCAGATGCAGACCAGACAGCCCCACTACACTGCTCCTTCCTCCACCCCACAGCCAAGCCCGGCCTCAGTACATCTGTCATTGGTATTGGGGCTGACACCCCATGTCTTGGAGGAAGGGGCTCTCAACATCACGGGGCTGAGCCAGCTGTCTGAGAGCTTCCTCCACACACCGTCCCCTGTTGTCCTCTCAGGGCCAGGCATCCCAGTGGCACTTCAGACCAGCACTCCAGCAGCAGCCAACTCCACAGCACCTGGACCCTTCACCCCTGAGACTGGGCACGCCTCCGAGTGACCAAGGAGAGTGCCAGAGACTGGGTGGCTACCTGTTGACTTTATTTTTGCTTTGGACACTTGACTTGGGTCATTTTTCTTTTACAGCTTGTTATTAATAAAGATTATCTTTGCTTCACACACTTGCTTCATTTATTTTATTAAATAAAGTCTTGGTGGAAACTTTTAGAAATGGTTTCAGCCTTTTCATGCTTGTGGGATGGGTAAGGATAGCTGTAGGATGGGCAGGGATAACTTTGGGATGGGTAATAGCTGTGGGATGGGAAGAGATACCTTTGGGATGGGTAATAGCTGTGGGATGGGCAGGGATACCTTTGGGATGGGTAATAGCTGTGGCATGGGCAGGGATACCTTTGGAATGGGTAATAGCTGTGGGATAGATAAACCTCCAGTGCAAGCATAGTGGGACTGTATGGTCCATCCTCCCAGGTGCCACATCTATGGCCCTTTATTATCAAAAATAATGTAATCATTCATCCACACATTTCAACATAAACACAACTCTTTATTAAATGCCCTGTTCATTGGAGGGCCACTCAACATACATGGCACAATCTCATCAGTGTGATGAGACATCCTCAAGGAAGCATCCATTAAGCATCTATCATCCTGTCTTGCCACTCCACTGCTCCAGCTGGGGAGTTGCACCAGTGTTTCAGGAGGTTGCGCTGCTTCTTCCCTTCACGTGAAGCTCTGTTGGGGCCTTGCACATCCTTAGTGTCTATCAGGTTTCGCCCTTGCCTCAATTCACCAGGCTCCATGTCCCCATTGCCTTGTTGGAGGTCCACGAGCCTGTTCTGCAACACTGGGTAGTGGGTGCGCATGAGATTATGCAGGATGCAGCAAGATTCCACGATCCTCCTCACAGTCTGTGGGCGATGCTGCATGGTGGTAAGAAGTACCTGCAACCTGTTGGCCAGGATGCCAAAGGCATTCTCCACCACCCACCTTGTCCTGGACAGCCTGTAGTTGAAGATCCTCTCTTCACAGGTGAGGAGTCTGGAGGTGTAGGGCTTCATGAGGTAGGTTGTGAGGGAGAAGGCGTCATCCCCCATGATGAAGTAGGGCACATCTTGTGTGTCGTTGGGCAGGGGGTCTGGATCTGGGAAGCCCATGATGAGGTTGCGTTCCAGCCCCTCCTTGAGGTGACTGGCGTTGTATACCTGGGCATCTGAAGCTGACCCATTGCCTGAAGCATCAATGTACATGAACCTGTAGTCAGCATCGACCATGGCGAAGAGGATGATGCTGAAGAAGCCCTTGTAGTTGAAATAAGTGGACCCCGACTTGGTTGGAGTTTTGCAGGCCACGTGCTTGCCATCTATGGCTCCAACGGTGTGGGGGAAGTTCCACCTCTGATACTACTGCTCTGCAACTTTCTTCCATCCTTCTTCAGTGGAGGGGCACTGGAGGAGCTCCTCCAGGTATTCTTCGATGATGGCCTGCACTACTTCTCTGACCACAATGCTGATGGTGTTGTGTGGCACCCTCCAGCCGTACTGCATGCTTCTGTAGGTGGTCCCTGAGGCCAGGTGGCGCAGAGTCAGTGCCACCTTGAGCCCAGGGTCCAGGCTGGGCCGGAAGTTGGTGCTCTGCTTGGTCAACCTGAGTCTCAGCCACTCCACAACTTCGTCAAACATGGCTGGTGGCTTCCTTATGAAGTTCTGGAATGCATGAGGGTCTTCGTTCCTCAGGCCCACCATCAGCTTGTTATACAGTCTGTACTCTGCTTTTCTGGTGATCCATCTTCAGACCCAGACCCTTCTTGGCCGCCTCCTTTTCTTCCCGTAGAACAGTTGAAAGAGCCTGTAGATGGCTTCGCACTGTTGCAGAACAATGGTGGCTCCCAAAAAGAGTGTGTTACGATCCATGGTGGATATCAATGGATGCTGTGGAAGAGCAAGAGGCAGATGAAGGCTGCAGAGGTCTGCACAGCAGGGCTGCTGGACTGAAAGTGAGATCCAGGTGAGTTGCTCTCCCTTTTTATAGGCAATATAGGCTTTCCACTATGTGTCCTTTTGCATCCTCTAGGCATCCTCTAGACATCCTTAATATCCGAGATAGGTCCCCTCTGCGAACGTTTTTTCCGTTTTAAATGCTTTGTGTGCGAGCTGCATCCGCTTTCATCCTTTCTCCGTTCGTGCTACAAACGCTTTGTGTCCGTTCCACGTCCGTTTCACTTCCTCCCTGTGTCCGTTTTCCGCTGGAGCGGATGCGAGTTGTGTGGATGCGCAGCAGATGCCTAGCGGATATAGCGGACATGTAACGGATGATGATGGATGTAGAACGGATGTTCCCCGTATGCGTTGCGGATGCAGAACGGACGCGTTTGATACGTTTTCCACTCAAAAAGTTTTGAACAGCTCAAAACTTTTTGAGCGGATGGAACCTCAGTCGACGGATGCTGGACGGATAGAGAGGATGAAAAACGGAGGCAGTGAGTACAGAACGGATGAATCGCGTTAACCAACAGATGGCAAGTGTTTCTCTCCATTTTACATCCTCTTTCCATCCGTTGGTGCAGTGTGACATGGGCTTTAATTCCTGTAGTGGTGCCCAGAAACAATTTTCAATGAAAAATAACTTTTGTTGTATAAAAGTACAACAGAAGAGAAATTTTAAAAAGTCAAGAATTTTAGCCAATTCTGATGTCTTAGTGCCTCTGTATGCTGATGTCATCCAGGCTAAATGAAAATAAAATATCCCAAAGCAAATATGGCACTTCTAAACCATGATTTTCAAATGTCAGAGTTCCCCACCAAGTTAGATTTTTGATTGCTGAAAGATATTTTGCCAGCCCAATCATTTAATTAGTTGTAAAGAGATTGCTACTGGTCCCTTTACCTCATCCCTGGAGGCAGAGTCAATCTCAGCTGCCAGTGACTGGGCTTTTGTCTGCGTTGCAAAAAGATTCTTAGCTTCATAAAGGCTGAGGCTAAGGATTTGTCCATTGAGGTCATCATTCTGGTCATGGAGTTTTTGATTCTCCTGTTGAGAGAGGAAGGAAAGAATTAAGTAATTAAGGCACCTGATTAGAGCGAGTTCTAGTCCTGCCTGAAGCACAAAGCTAGTTGGGTAATCTTGGGCCAGTTTCTCTCTGGGTCTACGACAACTCATCACAGCCAACTTGCCATGACTAATTCGCCACGGCAAACTCATCGCGGGACAAGAGTTACACTAATATCAAAGAAATAGTGGAATAGAAACATTAAGGAAAGGGTGCCAAAGGAGACAAAAAATGAAATGTGAATGACAAAAATTAAAATATTTTTTAAAAAATGATTTTAAATAATTGAATTGTTGAATTGTCCTGTGGTGAGTAGGAGCTAGTGAGCTGGCCATGATAAATTGGCCATGGCGAGTTGTCCCATTCTACCTTAAGAAGCAGGCAAGCACAAATCACTTCTAAAATCTTGCCAAGAAAGCTGAAGGACCCTGTCCAGGCAATCACCAGGACTGGAAGACTGACTTGAAGGAATTTGCACAGACGTGCACATCGACGCGGGATTCAGCTGGTGTAATAATCGGTTTGGTGAGCGTGCGCTTTGCTTTTGCTATTTGTAATTCCAGACCATCAAAAGCTCAGGGGGAGTTGAGGAATCTTTTGGGCTTCCTACTGCTTAGCTGCTTTGGAGAGAGAAGGCTCGTGTTACTTCTTCCTCCTTCAGCCCCCGCTGTACCTCACCTGTTTTAAACGTTTAATTTCATGTTCCATTTCCACTTCTCTCGTCTTGGCGTTGAATTCACTCAAGCTGGAAGAGCTTCTTCCTCGGCCGGGACGCTCACAATCAAGCTTGTACAGCTGAAGGTGTTCCAGCTCCTTTCTCAGATCCTCAATGAGCTGCAGAAAAAGGCAGGACACAATGAACCGTTGTGGCTAGGAGGACATCAGGATAATTTGGGGTACAAAACCAATTCTGTCCCTCTGATTAAAATTAAGATCTAATGTAGGGACATGAAGAGTCTTAGGGGTGTTCTCGGCTTCAGTGCTCACCTTTTGTTGAGATACAGGTAGTCCTCAACTTACAACAGTTCATTTAGTGACCATTCAAAGTTACAACAGCACTTAAAAAACTGATTTGACCGTTGTTCACACTTACAACCATTGCAGCATCCCCATGGTCACATGATCAGAATTTGGATGTTTGGCAACTGGGTCATATTCATGCAGTGTCCCGGGGTCAAGTGACCTTCTGTGACAAGCAAATTCAATCAGGAAGCCAGATTCACTTAACAACTGTGTTACTAACTTAGCTGCAGTGATTCACTTAAGAACTGTGGCAAGAAAGGTCGTAAAACAGGGCAAAACTCATTTAACTATCTCACTTAGCAACAGAAATTTGGGGTTCAATTGTGGTTGTAAGTCGAGGACTACCTGTACTAGTTATGATGGTACCTGAACAAACATTGCAATGGTTGTTCCTATGCTGGCAACTTGTTCAGGCTGTTGAAATGATCTGTGTCATGCTCTTGTTGGAATCTGATTCCAAGGGGGAGGTCGAGCAGCTGATAGGGAGTGGCAGTGTGGCTCCAGAGGCTGTGGAAGAAACTGGGGAAGAGCACAGTCTAGCTGGGCCTTCAGAAGAAGAACCAGGGCCATCTCCTCTTCATCCAAATGGACTCACAACTGGCTGACAAACTGTACTCAACAAGTAGTCCTTAATGGATCTAAGTCTACATGGAGGGAAGTAAACAGTGGGGTGCCACAAGGTTCCGTCTTAGGCCCAGTACTCTTCAATATCTTCATTAACAACTTAGATGAGGGAATAGAAGGGGAACTTACCAAATTTGCAGATGATACTAAGCTGGCAAGAATAGCTAACACCCAAGAACATAGGCTCAAGATCCAGATGGATCTTGACAGACTAGAACAATGGGCCATATCTAACAAAATAAAATTCAATGTAGAGAAAAGTAAAGTCCTACACTTAGGCAAGAAAAAACAAAAGTACACCTATAGACTGGGTGAAACCAGGCTTAATAGCAGTAACTGTGAGAGGGATCTTGGGGCCTTAGTGGACAACCAACTAAATATGAGCCAGCAGTGTGCAGCCGCCGCCAAAAAAGCTCACACAATCCTAAACTGTATTAACAGAGGGATACAATCAAGATCAAGGGAGGTACTAATACCACTCTATAAAACCTTAGTAAGATCACACTGAGAGTACTGCATCCAGTTTTGTTCACCACATTACAAAAAAGATGTTGAGACACTAGAAAAAGTACAGAGAAGAGCAACCAGGATGATTAGGGGACTGGAGGCTAAAACATACGAAGAACAGTTACAGGAACTGGGCTTGGCTAGTCCAGTAAAGAGAAGGACCAGGGGAGATATGATAGAAGTCTTCCAATATTTGAGGGGCTGCCACAGAGAGGAAGGACTCAATCTATTTTCTAAAGCGCCTGTAGGCCAGACAAGGAATAATGGATGGAAACTGAACAAGGAGAGATTTAACAACAGTGAAAACAATCAACCAATGGAACAGCTTGCCCTCAGAATTTGTGGGAACGCCATCACTTGAGACTTTCAATAAGAGATTGGACTGCTATTTGTCAGAAATGGTGTAGGGTCTCCCACTTGGGCGGAGGGTTGGACTGTTATCTGTTATCCTAGGACACACAGGGAGGAACAGAGAAGGGAACAACGTGAGTTGGGGGAGGGAAGGGCCCTGACTCCCTTCATTAGCTGCAGCTGAGAAAACAGGATTTAAAAGGGGCATTTGCGCACAACACCTTGCTAGAAGTGTGAATTATTTTTGTTTGTCAAGTCTTATCTGGGTTCCTGAGTCCTCCCATCTGTGTGCGTGTCATTTTCTGTTGACGTCTGCAATTCCTTATTCTGCCCTGTCTCGTTAATTGCCGCAGCATGATTTGTATTGGTTTTTATTTATAATCTATATGTACATTGGGTCCAGGCTGAATTTCTTCCCTTTAAAAACTGTTCCTGGGAGAGTTTTTTTCTCCAGCTGATGATAACTGGACATTGGGGACCAAATTAGAGGTATTAAAGGGACTTTACCTACTTTTGTGACTTTGTTGCTTTTGTGCCACACCCCGAGTCATCACAATTTGGAAAATTCAGTTAGTTCAAAACAGGGCACAGCTAGCTTGCTTACAGAGACTAGTTCAGTACTACCATGGAAGTAGCTGTCAGTCTACTTCCAGCCCTTCTATAATCTATTCCTATTAACCTTTAAACCCCTAACTGACTTATTGAAGTAGATGTTCTGGCTTTAAATCATTTAGAGGTTTATAGGTTAACATAATCCAGGTTATCTATCTGGAGCCTGGATTTTCTCCTGAGGCCTTTTTTCAGCTTCCTATGTTCAACGAGGCAAGATGAGTGGCAATCGGTGTTGGAGTTTGCGTTATGCAGTTTGCATAGTGGAGTTTGCTTTAAGAATCTTTACTGTACAGGTTTTACACCTTTAATGTTTTATGGCTATTTTGTTTTTATTGTATGTTTCATTTATTGCCATTGATTTGCTGCTTCTGATTTTTATCTTATCTCTTGTATTGTTCTCTACACAAGATTTCCTATTTTTATATTGCTTCGGGCAGCTTCTACACAGTCTTAGTTTGTATTCTTTTTCATCTGCTCTTTTATAGAGGTTGATTTGGTGTATGTTTTAAACAATGGTACATCATTCAGAGGACATCTGCTATTGGACAGTTTTAGAAATATTGCCTAATTTTTTTCATTGCAGGAAAAGACATTATAAGACAAGAGAAGTAAAATAGTCACAAAAATCAAGGCTGGAAAAAAAAAACCTCAAGGACAGTATTTTACAGGTCTTTTTCTAAGCCTAAAGGCTGTCTTTAGAAATGTCATAACAGAGTGCATACAAGGAACAATTTCAATTTCAATCAATTTCAATTTCAGTCAGTTCAAGTTTCAACTTTGCAGATTTATCATCATGAAACCACCATGGCATCTCTGGGAATAATCACTATAGCACATCTAAAAGGTTTTTAGGAATGCATTTTTGAAAACAGTTGCTAGCCAGCCATTATTCCTAACAACCCCTGCTTCAGTGACACAAGGCAAACCACCAAGCAGTTTTTGAAACCACATTTTGTTTTTATTTTGAAAACACAATTTTGTTTAATCTCGGTATAAAATATCAGCATCAGGAAAGGACATGGAAGACATATTAGTTGTGTGCCACCAAAATTGTTACCAACCTCCTGAGTGGCTTCTCTCTCCTTGTTAAATTCCAGCCGGTTCTGCCTCAATTTGTCCATCATCCTTTTGTACAAATCCATTTCATCCTTCAACCTCAGACTGGTATCTTCTAATCTGTCAGACATTCGCTGCTTCTCCTGGTGAATGTGAAAAAAAGGTTACAAACTGCCAGCCATTCTAATGGTAGTTTTCAGGATATAGGAAACTATCATTTCAGGGACTTGATGGAAGAAATTTGCATAGGCATGTAGAAAACCATCATGGTAGGTTAGAATCTTTCAGGAAAATAGGCTAATTTTTTTTCAAAAAAAATTCTGGGTATGTTCAATGTTTGATACTTTATAAAGAGAAACATGATTAAGCCATGCAATCGGTTGCTCAGCCCTCATGTTATCACTTCAGTTCATGGAATAAGTTAGTTTTGGATCTGCAGAACAAGACAGACAATGGTTGGCTGTTTTCTAAATGTCAACGAGACTTCTATATTGCCTTTTGTTTTTTAAACTGTATACCTCTTTCTCTTTGAAGATCTTGCCAGCTCTGTCCAACCATAACTTTTTACTGTTCTCCTTGTTTTTTCATGTTTTGCAATTTCATAATTCCCTCAAACTACCTGAACATACTGTTAACTTTTTTTTCCTTATTTATTCATTCTATGTTCATTCTTGATACTACCTCTTCTAGTTTTACCACACATTCTTCTTAAGTCATTCCCAGTGCAATCAATTCTCAATTCCGTACAAGGCGAACATAAATGTTTTTACATGTAACCATTTTGGCTTCCTTTGACTGACCTACAGTCATCCCTTGCAAGAAAGACCATATACTAACTCTTTATGTAAATGTAACTCTTAAACTCTCAATTGATGTTTCCCAAATTCTGTAAGAAATGCCAAACTGTTCCTAATTAGTTCTGAGCCAGGAATCTGGGATCCATGTTTCCATCCTGCCAATCTATGTTCAGTTGCAGCCAATTCTAACAACTGAAAAGACAAAAGATAACAAAAGTATATCTAAGGGCTGCTTCCTCAAAGTATTTCTGATAACCTACTTGTCTCCTATGATTGCTTCTACTCAGAAATCCCTTTCCTGATTTTCTGGTCAAACATGTTGACTCCACTGGCATCAGTCCTGCTCAGGTAACATCATTAAAAAAAAAAACATGCAAGATTGAAAGCATTTTAAAAGCCCAGAACCCTACTAAACAACTCTGCCTCATTTTATTATTCTTGTCTTGCCCTATCAATGTAGAAGGACTAAAGGCCAAGATTTTTATACTGGTTTGTATACGTTTTGCTTCCATAGCCTGATCACAGCAGTACTGCTGCAATGGAATGCTATGTCTTGACCTACAAACCAGTCCACCCAGATAATTAAAAATCAAGCCGGCGAGGCTGAGACTACAGGCTGGCTTGGAATAGGGGGATATATTAGCAAACATGTGCAAACTCTGTTACCTCGTCCAGTTTCTCAGTTTGTGATTTCAGTCGTAGGATAGTCGTTTTGAGCTCACAGTTTTCCTCTTCCAGTTGCTGAACCCTGAAGGTTAAGGCAGAAGTTTGGAAATTGAATATCTAGGGGAAAAAAGCTGTTTATCTGTTCTGCTAGGATATAGCTCAGTTTGATTCACCATAAGAAAAGACAATGGTAAAAGCAACCAAATATCAATTCTTGAAAGTCCTCAAGTTTCTTAATAACTGGTGAATTTTTGAAAATGTAATTTTATCATATTCTAAGATACATCAAATAATTGAAGAAATCAATCTTCTTAAGGGTGTAGTTCATACTCCATTTCCATTGCTTGGGTATACATTCCCAGCCATCCCCAGAAATATGAATACCCAGAAAAAATGAACATGTGATGATACACATGTAGCAAACTGAAAAACCCAATGAGAGGCTGTATAGTTTACGATTATTCAGATGGATAGCATCGGATATAGTTTAGGATTAATAAAATGGGCAGCATTGATTGTGAGATGGGAAACATATAAATTTAATACATAAAGAAAAATTAAGGGGTCCAGAGTTTCTACTCTTCATTCAGCCATAAATCTAAAAGCAGTCACTCTTATCTCTGCCTAATCTGGAGTAAAACAAAAAATCACCCAATTGATGTTACGAATAGGGATGGCTATCATTATGTGTAAGATGCTTCTCCATTCCCTGCAGTCATATTTATATTTAATTATTTAAATAGTTTTTTAGACTTGATTGTTTTATTGTGTACTGCACAGAATCACCCTTGTGAAGATGAGTGGCTATGTAAATTTGATAAATAATTGCTCTGAGTATCTGGAAAGGAGTGGGTTTCTTAGCCACTGCATGGTGTAAAAGGAGAAACCATGGCAAGTGTGCATGTCATGGAACCACTCTTAATCTGAAATAGAGGGGGGGTGGGAATCAAGAAGCATTCTGGCCACTTTGAGACAAAGCCAAAGGTAGTTTAAAACAATAGTGGGCTGTTACCGTGTGTTTAGCAGCTCAATCTCCGTGCTCTTCTCCTTCTCATATTTGCTGTAGGCTTCTCTGTGCCTCTTGATCTCTTCTTCCAAGGTCTGCTGAGCTGAAGTCTCCTGGTCTTTCAGCAGTTCTTCCAACTCATGCACTCTGGTGTAATTAAGCCACATAGATTTCATTCAGTTTGGTAGCAGCATATCATAATTACTTTAGCTATCCACTGGATTTAACATTTCCTTCGAAGGTGGTTTTCTTCTTTATATGGCTTTCTCCAATTTCCTGCCACAGATGCAGCCCCTTGCTGAGCATTCATGATACTCTGTTTACTAACATTTCTGCAAATAATAAGTCCTCCCATTCCCAAGCCTCTGAAACAACAGTCCAAAAACGTTTAGTTCTCTCTCTTCTGATGACATCATTACATCACTTGAGACCTCTTGCAAAGACCTAGAAGGCCCCCAAACTCTAAATTGCTCCACTCCCTCAATGGAAAACACTGACCTGATATGATGTTTTGACATGTTAAACTACCAAATACATCTAGAAAATATTCTTCTCTTTCTTGCACGGGAAAAATAAAAATAAAACATGGCTTCTTTTGTCCACAATAATGCATGTTCACTAGCCTTTCTCTCTTGAGAGTACCTTCTCTGTTAATCCAGAGGACCAAAGAAAAACATTACTGAAGGAGACTTTCTCTCCAGTTTATAGGCAGTCCTTGATTTACAACAATTCGTTTAGTAACCGTTCAAAATTACAACGGCATTGAACAAGTGACTTATGGCTGTTTTTCACACTTATGACTGTTGCAGCATCTTCACGGTCACATAATCAAAATTCAGGCACTTGTAAACGATCCATATTTATGACCGTTGCAGGGTCCTAGGGTCTTGTGATCCCCTTTTGCAACCTTCTGCAAGCAAAGTCAATGGGGAAGCCAAATTCACTTAATATCCACTTTACTAACTTAACTGCAGTGATTCACTGCGACTTAACTGTGGCAAATAAAGTCTTAAAGTGGGGCAAAATTCAGTTAGCTGTCTCATTTAACATCAGACATTTTGGGCTCAACTGTAGTTGTACATCAAAGACTACCTGTATAACGTTGCCCCGTTTTCAAGCAATTGTGATTCAAGTCAGAAACTTTTTCATTTTCGAAAGTAGATGGGAAATAAGTTAAAACTGGAGAATTCTAATGAGAGCTCCCAGTTTCTGCAAACTGGCAAAAGGCCAAGGGTGGGTAGCAGATTAAATTACCTGTGAACTAGCTGTGTATTCTCCTGCTTCAATTTGCTCTTCATGTCCCCGTTTGTTACAGTATCATTTTCCAGCTCTGTCACTTTTTTTTCTAAGTAAGTCACCTAAAAAAGAAAATAGGATGTGAGCTGGTTAAGCCCCTAGGAAATTAAGGAGAGGAGAATGGTCAGAATGGGTCTCATCCATTCCTTTAGTATCAGACTATCTTTCTAGACAAACTTTGCATAATTCTTGCATTCTTCCATCTTTGAACTAATTAAATCACTTATCAGTTTTCATACAAATTAAGCCTAGATTATACAAGTAGAGACTTCCCAGACTTCCTCACCAGATAATTCAATGATTCAAATATGTGCTTGCAACTACAACTCACAGAGTTTTTGTATTGATCTACATCAGTGATAGCAATCCTTGGTGTGTCAAAAATCTGGAAAATGCCTTCATTCTTTCTCTTTTGTATAACCAATTCCTCAGTGTTGTTTTTGTCTTAAGTGGGATGCAGAACAGCTTACCTTTTCGGTGATATCATTGTCACACGAATCTATGCTGTCTCTGAATAGATCCTCTGTGCTGCCATTACTACTGCTAAAGTTGCTGTTGTGAAAAAGCTGCCTGTAAAGAAAAGATTAAAGACTCTTTGGAAAACACCTGTTGCAAAAAGGATTCCAGAACATGATTTCATTGGGATTTCTGCATTTAGAAGGATAAGGTGGTCTGAATGGTCTCAACTCTATAATTCAGGAGGAGGGGGGAAGCTTCCCATGTTGACAAACAACTGAAAATGTCACTAGCATCCAGTGCAAATATTTAATATTATGTAATTCTAAAATGATTTTTTAAAATAAGGGAAGGGACGTGAACATGCAGAGAGTGAATGGCCCAAGGTGACGCAGCTGGCTTTCATGCCTAAGGTGAGACCTGAACTCATAGCCTCCCACTCTAGCCTGGTGCCTTAAGCACTAGACCAAGTTGGCTGTCCTGAGAGTAGGGTGCAGGGACCCCCTCACTGCATTCTGCCCACTTTGTACAGTGCTGAGATATCCTTTATTTTTACAATGGAAGGAAAGAAAACCTTAGCAAATGCAAAATCATGATAATTGAATCACAGCTGTCCTGTGTAACAATCTTAATTGCTTATCTACTCACTGAGGATTTTTTTCTCCCTCAAGGAGAAGATTCTTCCCCCCACCACCACCACTTCCCAGGCAACATCTCATAGAACAGAGGTCATGCCCAGTCCATGGACCGGCACTGGGCCGCAGCATGCCAGCAACCGGTCTGCACAAATAAGCAAAGCCCAATCTGCAGGATGCAGGCAGCATGCAAAACCACACCCATCTGGTCCACAGAAAACCCTCTCTCCTTGGAACCTGTCCCAGGTACCCAAAACGTTGAGGGCCACTGTCATAAAACACAAAAAACTAAATTTGCTTAGCTTCTGCCATTTTAGTTCTGATATGGATGAAGTACCTTGAGACAGAAAAATGTTGCCCTTTACTACAAGTCAAAAAGTGCCCTAATACAATTGAATTTAGACATTATTCAAACCATGTGGCTCTTCCTTCCCCATGGAATTGTCTAAATGTGCTTGCAGCTGTAAATGGTTAGATTTGATAATAATCTACCATGTCTCTTACCTGCCAAAAGCTGTACTAGAGATCTTTCTGTTGGGGCTGGAATAAAAAAAATAGATGCAAGATATTTTAATTGCAATAAATGTTCCCATTCCAATAATCTTGGAATACAGCTGGTCATGAAAACATAATAAAACTACAACCTCAAACCTTTGTATTAAGACAGCAAGCCCACAGAATTCAGGTAGGCTCCTGAATCCGGTATGGAGTCCTGTACCACAGTTATCTGCTCACAATTATACCCTTTTTACACCAGGCTGGGGTAAGCAGCATTTAAAAGATTGAGAGTTATCACTCAGCTTCCAGACCTTATGAAAGGACAAAGAAGGCCACTTAATGATGCTTTAATAACACATCAGAAGTGATGTGACCAACCCCTTTTTGGTTCATTTTTTTTTTATTTTGGAGGAGTTAAAAATGGGGTAGCAATCTTGAAATCGCTTAAAACCTTTTAAAATGCCCCCCAAATGCAACACTATACTGGGAGTAGGTCCCAATTGGCATATTGTGGGGAGCTGCACCATGTTCAGTTTTCCCCATTGTCCATTTCTGAGAACAGGTAGCTACTGGGTAACTTCAAGATGTAGTATAGCTTGATTGTGCTGTATCTATATAAGAAGGGCCTTGCCTGATCAGTCCAAATGTGTATCTAATACAGCATCCTGGGCCCTTCCAGTTTTTCTGGAAGCTGACAAACCTCACTTCACTAATATCCTGCCACTCTTGCTTCCCAGATCCTCAAGCACTCAAGAGTAATTATATTTTTGCTTCTGAAAACATGTTCCCTTATAACTGATTGTCACGGATGATTTTATCCTCCATGATTTTTATTCTCTTTTAAAACTATTCTCATTGATTACCATCATCATAACATATAGCAGCGACTTTGACAATTAATGTGCATAGCAACTTTTAAAAAAATTATCAATGGAGTAAATACATTCATCATTGAAAAGCACTGAACAACGAGAGCAACTTTTACATGTTAAATCTGTTACACATAGTTCCATGGTGATTAAAAAAACTTGGATTACTGATTTCTGAAATGAAAAGTTAAAACTGCCAAAAGAGATTTGAAATCTTTCTTTAATTCAGGGTGGGGGGAGAGGAGGGAGGGGAGAGGTTTTGTATGTTGAGATGTGCATTTTATCATTGTATTCTTTTTTTTTATTTTCATTGTTATTGTTAGCTACCAAGTTCACTGTACTTTTGGATGGAAAGATGGGTGCAAGATAAATTCTGAGGAAGAAGGGTAGATAAAAAAATATGAAATGTAAATAAATACATATATAAAAACCAACACTTGGAAGGGTTTTACTTGATGAAACTAAGAATTATGGCAGGAATGGTGCAATTCATAGGCTGGTGGCAAAGTAACCAAAACAGAACAATTCTGAAAATAAATCTCAGTATAAAATGGAAGAAGAAAAAGAGCCAACAAGGCAGGCCCTGTTCCACTATGGGGAGTGGGGAGAAACTAATGTTCTTTCTGTCAGTAAATGATCAGAGTTAATCCATAAATGGGAATCTCAAATAATCAGAAACTTCCAGGCTCAGACTGAGTTCACAGTGTAACACAGTGGTAATGTATCTTGGGACTGAGCATAAGATAGGTGTAAAAAAAGACAAATGGTGAAGTTATATCAACAATAACAGTCTCATCCTAAGGCACAAAATCTTACACATTTTCCCCTCAACTTGGTCAGGGACTGAACCTGGAATTTCCAGGCAAAAGGGGGGTGGGGAGAAGATGCATGAATTCTATCACGCTGTCCCTTCTATTAACTATTTAAAAGGCTGTTACATGAATGATGGGAAAAAGGCCAATCACTATATATTCACATAAAGCACAGGGGGAAATACTGTCTTTGGACAGATATAGCAAAGAGTGACTCATTTTCCAGTGTCGCAGTAAACACCAGCCTTTTTAGCGTTGTTCCAGCATTAAGACAATACAGTATAAACTGATCTTCAGCTAAAGTCTTTGGCAGCATTTCGTGTGGGGATAAGAAGCTGAAACCTTACATGGACACAGGAGCTGAGTCATGTAGCCATCAACACACATACTGTACATCACGCATCTCCAACCTTGGCAACTTGAAGACTTGTGGACTTCAACTCCCAGCTTTGCTGGCTGAGGAATTCTGTGAGTTGAAGTCCAGAAGTCTTAAAGTTGCCAAGGTTGGAGACCCCCACTGTAGACTACAGATATTCAGAAACCCCAAAGCTTGAATCAAATCAGCAAGGCCAATTTTTTTTTAATAAAAGTTTTATTTAAGTTTTCACAAAACATACAAATACAAATAAAATATCTTTTTTTGAGAACAGCGTGCCCCCGGATTATCATTTTTCCATACAGACATAAACTCAATACATATTTATCTTATACATTCTAATCCATATCTTATAACTATTTTCACACTTTTTCAATTTTTTCCCTTTCTTTACTTCCTATAGCCTTATTTTAAATTATCTCATTCCTTTCTTAATTCAATTACATATCTTTTTCCAATTTTTAAAATCTTTCTAATCAATGTTTTTATACGTTCATCTGTCCTGTTTACAATTTCATATTATCTTTTCTCATAAAATAAATTTTCCCCTGTAATTGCTAGACTGGAGTGTAACACCTTTGTATCTTTTTTCAAATCTTTTCTCAAATCTTGTTTAAAATTTTAAGTTACATCTTTACAGTTACAACATTCAATTTCTAACATCTATTTTATAACACATACCTATTTTCAATCAAATTCTGCTTGGTACATTCCCTTAAAAACACATACAAAATTCTTAAAAGAATATATATCTGTGTATATATGTAAAACAATGGTAATGGAATAATTATTCTATTCAAATACAGCTCTGCCATTAATATTAATAACAATCTTTTACATTTATATTTCTTTTAACAAACATTACCTAGTAATATCAGTTGTCTTTCACTTTCATCCATATTTCACATTTTACTTATTACTGTCTTTAAATAAAAAACCCAAACAATAGTAATTAACAGTAGTCAATAAAGTTATTATTCAAGTTCATCTTGTCAACTGATAAAAATCTTCCATGTTTCTTTTCAGTTTTTTTTAAATTTTCTTTTTAAATCATTGAGAGCCTTATTATCTTTACAAACAAATATTCCACTACACATCAATATAATTTTTTTCTATCACTTTAATCATCTAACATATTTTCTAACCCTTTTTTATTTCTAATATAACAATGCTATCCCATGCACTCTTGCAGAATCCTCTCCTTAAGTTAAATTTTAACCATTGTCTTTGTGTCTTTTAAATAGGTTTATACCTTTAATTCTTGTACGCTTTTCCTGTACCTCTATATCTTGTTTCTGTCCTTTGTAGCTTCTTTTCCTTTCCCTCTTCCCTCTCTTCTTCTCCCTTCCCTTTTTATTCCCTTTTCTATCTGATTCTCCCTTCTGTGATCCTCCCTTCTGATTCTTCCTGATATTATGATTATTTTTCAAATTACTCTTTTTTTTGGTTGTTGCTTCAATGTTTAAGTTTTTAACTCCCTTTCACTCCTTTCCCTTTTTTACCCCGCTTAAAATTGCTTGGTCATTAAAGATGGCTTCTTCATTGACCCACCCTTCTTGTTCTGCCAGCATTTCTTGTTTTTCATAGTTCAAGATCTCCATTTCTAAAAATTGAAATATGAAGCCAAAAGATCCTCTTCTCTCTTGTGCTTCTTCTTTTTGTTCTTTAAGTCTCATTTTTAACTCTTCAAGAAGTGATGCCATTTTTTAAAAAAATTAAACAATCCCCCCCAATTGATTTTATTTTGTTTCATTAGGATTGTCCATCCAAAGTTCCAAGAGTCATCCAATAATCCAAAACTGTTTCTTGCTTCTTTTCTCACTTTCTCTTTTCAGGGGCTTTGTTATCTTGTAACAAAGTTTCAGCTACAATGTATCTTTTGCAAGCCTTGTTAAAATTCCACTATCGATTTTTTAAGTTCCAGGTGGTCTCCTCCATTTTCCAGATTCCACCCTTTTTTTTCCTTTTTCCCTCCACTGCTTTCTTTCTTTTTTTAAAGAAAAATTTTAAATTATCCAAGAATCTTTATACCTTTGATACTTTGTTTTCAGCTAGAAAAAGCCTGTTAATGTCAAAGTGGATTAATATCAATTTCTTAATCAAATCTCTTCTTCTTAGCATTCCAAGTCAATTAAAGCTGTCAATGTGAGAGGAAAAAAAGCCAATTCCGTTTCCTTTCCCTTTCTCTTTTGCTGCTTAAGATCTTTTTTGGGAATAGTATTAGTCTTTAAAATTCAGGTTCCAGGTATCTAAAATAGATTTTCTCCATTCAACCCGGTCAGTTAAACTTTCTCCTTTAAACTTCCTCCTGCACAATCTTGTCCGGTCAGGTTCTTTTTTGAGGTGGCCATTTCTGACCACCGCTGCTACTGCCTTTGGGAAAGAGAGTAATAGCCAGCCGAGGAGGAGAGATGTGGATTTCCTCAACCTCGCTAGTGGCTCCCCTTTCTTCACTACCTCTACAGGATGGCTTCAGCTCCAAACCCGGGCGGCTCGGGGCGATCCAGTGACGAACACAGATGTGATTTCGGTCTGTTGCCAAAGAAGCCCAAACCGGAAGTCCAGCAAGGCCAATTTTTCATCGGCTAGACATGCTGGCTTTTTTCACAAAACTGTTGAGGCACCAGTGCTTTACTCGATGATTAAAAAATGTATCCTTTCAAGAGAGCCCATCCTTCTAACAACAAGAAATAGATTTTGCTTACTAAATTATAAATTGAATAACCAACTTCTACTGAGTATCTCTCAAAAGGGATTTGCAAATGCAAAAAGCATTCAGTTAAAAGGCTAAATTCACTCTACAAGTTTACTCTGAAGCAAGGACAACTAGATTCAATAGGACTATCATGAAAGTGCATGTAGCCCTGTAACAACAAAATAATTGGTTAACTACCACCAATAAAAAGGGTCTTACCCTGGCAAAGCTGGTTTCACTAAACAAAACAAACAAACAAACAAACAAACCAGAGACAGCTGAATATACTCATTCCCAACATTCTTTTCAGCAGATTCTTAGTGAAGCTTCATTGGGCTTACATACCTGTTGCCTTTTAGGTTTTTCAGCCTGGCTTCCAAATCATTAAGGAGATTGATTTTCTTACAGCACTGGGTGCAGTAGACATCTAAGAGCTCACTGTTATAGATATGCCTCATTTTCCGTGGGGTCTGACCAGCACTGTTGGTAGAAAGACAATGAGTTACTAAATTAGATCCTATAGGCATTATGAGGTCAAGCTAAATTTTGGTTGTTTTTGTTTTTGTTTTGTTTTATTTTCACATGAATATCTGTAGTGCTCCTTATGGCCATAAATACAGTAATTGCTTTTTAAAATCCCATTATTCAAAGATTTACAGACATTTCCTTACTGTCAGAATGCCCCTGATATGTCTTATATATACATTCCATTTTTTTTTTAATCCAAAGAGGAGACTTGCAACCAAAATATCTCTCTTCAAGTATTTAATGACTATAAGTTAACACTTATTATTTATATCATTTTTTTAATGTGGACTTCAGAATTAATAGTGGTGATATTCTCAGCCATGTTCCTTTAAGGAAGATTATTCAGGTAGCCAGCCTCTGGGAACAACCCACTTCCTTCACTACATCAATTCTCTCTCAGGAGGAAAACCAGGAAGAAAAAAAGTGTGAGAATTTTCCTCCAGATGGAAGGAGGAAGAATGAATTTGACTTTCCACAATTTTTCTCAATGTCAGTTCTGCTCATAGGCATAAGTAGAGCTCTCTAGATCAGTCTTTCTCAACCATGACAACTTTAAGATATCTTAAAGACTGAGACTTAAAGACTGAGAAAGACTGTTCTAGATCAAGGGTGTCACACTCACTGCGTCATGTTACCATCACATGATGTTTCATGACATTTTTCCCATTCGCGGAGCTGGGGTGGACATGGCCTGTGTATGATGCATCCAACCTACAGGCTGCCAGTTTGACACCCCTGTTGTAGATCATAAGATAAACCCCATAAGATGCCCCCCTTCCCCAGCCTCTAATAATGAGAGATCTGGTGTTAAGCACTTTCATCACCCAACACCAACTGAGGGCAGCTGGAGTAAAGAGGGGAATTAGAGTTGTCTCTTTTCTCTTATACTTGAAGGATCTGAAGTGGCTCTCCTGTTTTGACTACGCATACATTGTTACTTCAATTTATTTGGTGAAGTTGGGGAAAAAATACTGTAGAAACTTCCAGTCCACATAAGCAATAACAATTCCCAATATTTTAACAAGACTAAAGATTTCATACTGAATTATCTTACTATTCAGACTTTCCATTAGTCTTTCAGTTCTGATATTAAAAATTACACATATGAAAGTATTTTCTAGGTCAACCTGCATTATTATTATTATTATTATTATTATTATTATTATTATTATTACTGCTGTTGTTATTATTTATTGTTATTAAATAAGATGACATGTTGCATTTCCAATTAACTGTCTTGGGGTTTGAACAAGATAAGGTTTGCAAGGTTTTTGCCAAAAGAGGACAGAGGCAAAAGGTGGAATTAGTATTCATGAACACCAAAGCAACTAATTAAGTTGTGGTTATCTTCCTAAGTCCTTTCTCCACCTCCAACATAAAGTGAGGCATAGCATGTATTAAAATAGCCAACCTGGAAGAAACAGATGAGCCAAGGTCAGAATATGCATGTGTCCTGCTTTCATCATCAAGACAAGGACTGCTGGGGGTGAAGTCTACATCATCTCCTTCTCCATAATCTTCAAACTGTTCTTCATTACTGATCAGAGAGGCAGTGGAATAGGTGGAAAGATCAGAAGATGCAGGATTCAGCAGACTTGATCTTGGAGAAAAAGATAGGACACATCACGACACAATCCCAACAATAAGCTTCAAAACACAAAATGCTTCCAAAACTCAGAGGACATCACTTTGAGAAGATGGGCTAAAACTGGCAGAGAAATGTTAAAACAGCCAGCTAAAAGACAAGACAATTCAGTTCTTGAATTCAAAAAGAAGGAGACATATAGTTAAAACTCATTCCTTGTCTAATGCAGAGTGACATTGCAACAAACAATTTTTATACCATAAATATATAGTCTCCTCTCAGTATCTTTATAGACACATCCATGTAATTTTCTTGGCAATAATACAGAAGTAGTTTGCCATTGACTGAATGTTTAAACTCATTTGAGAAGGCTGTATAATTACAAATACAGATTCCTAATATATACCACATTGTGATTCATATACACATAATTATGAGTTCCTAGAACTTGCTGAAATTTATTCTTCCCTTCCAATCTCTCCTTCTTCCCACAAGTGCTTCACATTTTCCTTAGCAATTGTCTCCACCTTCATGGGGAAGTTCACATCATTCTTATGAGTTTGAGACTGGGGTAGGCAGCCTTTGGTGTGTGTGGGATTCACTGGCCCACAATGAACAGTTCAGCAAATGCACAAATGCCAGGCTATAAATATACTGATTAAACATACATAACATCTCATGCACGCAAAGATGCTCCAGCAATTTTTCCTGTCAGAGAAAGAAGATAGACTCTAAATATGTAATCCCCTTTAGATAGACCAATTCAGCTTTTGACCCTAACATACTTAATTGCATCCAGCTATCAAATACTATTCGGTTCTTTTAAATCAGAAGTGTCAAAATGGATTTCTTCAAGGGCTGAATGCCCTTTCTTCAGCATTGTAGTTCTCTTCCACGGGCCGGCTTAGGGGGAGGGGGAGATGGGACAGAAGCCTCCTGCAGCACCCTGCTGGTCAAATGGGGTTCGGAGAGGTGCGTGAGGCCCCTCCAATGCCCCATTTTCAGCCTGGACGGCCTCCTGCAACACCCTGCTGGCCAAGAGGGGGCATGTGGGGGCCTCATGTGGCTCCCCCGCACCGCATTGTGGCCAGCAGAGTGCTGCAGGAGGATGTTTTGGCTCCAGAGGCACTGCACTCTGGTCCTTTGCTATTTCCAGGCCGGTTCCACTGACCAGATTTAAGCACCCTGCAAGCTGAATCCGGCCCATGGGCCTTGAATTTGACACTCCTGCTTTAAATGATAGAGAAATGCAAGGAAAAGTTTATATAACACATATTTACATAAGGTAGAAGAGTTCACAGTTTGCATGTTGAACTAGGTCTTGAAAGAGCTAGATTCATATTCTTATTTAGATGTGACACGTATGGAGTGACTTTAGGCTAATTAACTGAGTTCAGGAATGTTGTGAAGCTGGAAGAAAATTACCTATGATGCCCTGACCAACTTGATGAAAAGGTGACTTAGGAATGAGGTGCAAGTAGAAGACAGGTCTGAGAAGAATTCAAAATCTGACCTGGGAAACAGTGCCCCCAAGATAGGTCAGGAATAAATTTAATTCTGGAATAGGCTAGGATTGATGGGCTATAGATCCTTTATAAAGGATCAGACTTCAAGATCACAATTAACTTTTCTTAAGAAAAGTCCATAGCAGTTTGTAGTACTATATATGAAATTAATAATAATATAAGTACACTATTATATTAAAGACTATAAACCATAAAAACAAATATATAACATAAACCATGTGCTGAAGACAAAAGAGAAAGAAAAAAGGTAAAAACTTTATAATAAACTTCCTTGAGAAAAAAAATCTAGAAAATAGGAAAATAAAAAAGAATTATAAGCAACTAAGCAAATTAAAAGTTCTCTAAAAATCCCTACACTGTAGCTAAAGCCCCTGTCACACTGCACCAACGGATGGAAAGAGGATGTAAAACGGAGAGAAACACTTGCCATCCGTTGGTTAACGCGATGCTTCCGTTCTGTATTCACTGCCTCCGTTTTTCATCCTCTCTATCCGTCCAGCATCCGTCGACTTAGATTCCATCCGCTCAAAAAGTTTTGAGCTGCTCAAAACTTTTTGAGCAGAAAATGTATCCAACGCGTCCATTCTGCATCCGCAACGCATACGGGGAAGATCCATTCTACATCCATCGTCATCTGTTACGCATCCGCTATATCCGCTAGGCATCTGCTGCGCATCCGCGCAACTCAAATCCGCTCCAGCGGAAAATGGACACAGGGAGGAAGCGAAACGGACGCGGAATGGACACAAAGCGTTAGTAGCACGGACGGAGAAAGAATGAAAGCGGATGAAGCTCGCATACAAAGCATTAAAACGGAAAAAACGTTCGCAGAGGGGACCTATCTCGGATATTTAGGATGTCTGCAGGATGTCTAGAGGATGCAAAAGGACATCTAGGGGAAAACCTATATTTCCTATAAAAAGGGGAAGGAACTCACCTGGATCTCACTTTCAGTCCAGCAGCCTTGCGGTCAGACCTCTTCAGCCTTCATCTGGCTCTTGCTCTTCCACAGCATCCAGTCATCTCCACCATGGATCATCACACACTCCCTTTGGTAGTCACCATCGTTCTACAACAGTGCGAAGCCATCTACAGGCTCTTTCACCTGTTCTACGTGAAGAAAAGGAGGCGGCCAAGAAGTGTCTGGGTCCGAAGATGGATCACCAGAAAAGCAGAGTACGGACTGTATAACAAGCTGATGGTGGGGCTGAGGAACGAAGACGCTCGTGCATTCCAGAACTTCATGAGGATGCCGCCAGCCATGTTTGACGAAGTTATGGAGCGGCTGAGACTCAGGTTGACCAAGCAGAGCACCAACTTCCAGCCAAGCCTGGACCCTGGGCTCAAGGTGGCACTGACTCTGCGCCACCTGGCCTCAGGGACCACCTACAGGAGCATGCAGTACGGCTGGAGGGTGCCACACAACACCATCAGCATTGTGGTCAGAGAAGTGGTGCAGGCCATCATTGAAGAATACCTGGAGGAGCTCCTCCAGTGCCCCTCCACTGAAGAAGGCTGGAAGAAAGATGCAGAGCAGTGGTATCAGAAGTGGAACTTCCCCCACACCGTTGGAGCCATAGATGTCAAGCACGTGGCCTGCAAAGCTCCAGCCAAGTCAGGGTCCACTTATTTCAACTACAAGGGCTTTTTCAGCATCATCCTCTTCGCCATGGTCGATGCTGAATACAAGTTCATCTACATCGATGCTTCAGGCAATGGGTCAGCTTCAGATGCCCAGGTATACAACGCCAGTGACCTCAAGGATGGGCTGGAACGCAACCTCATCATGTGCTTCCCAGATCCAGACCCCTGCCCAATGACACACAAGATGTGCCCTACTTCATCGTGGGGGATGACGCCTTCTCCCTCAGAACCTACCTCATGAAGCCCTACACTTCCAGATGCCTCACCCGTGAAGAGAGGATCTTCAACTACAGGCTGTCCAGGGCAAGGCGGGTGGTGAAGAACGCTTTTGGCATCCTGGCCAACAGGTTCCAGGTACTTCTCACCACCATGCAGCATCGACCACAGACCGTGAGGAACATCGTGGAAGCTTGCTTCATCCTGCACAATCTCATGTGCACCCGCTACCCAGTGTTGCAGAACAGGCTCGTGGACCTCCAACAAGGCAATGGGGACATGGAGCCTGGTGAATGGAGGCAAGGGCGAAACCTGATAGACACTCTGGATGTGTAAGGCCCCAACAGAGCTTCACGTGAAGGGAAGAAGCAGCACAACCTCCTGAAACACTGGTGCAACTCCCCAGCTGGAGCAGTGGAGTGGCAAGACAGGATGATAGATGCTTAATGGATGCTTCCTTGAGGATGTCTCATCACACTGATGAGATTGTGCCATGTATGTTGAGTGGCCCTCCAATGAACAGGGCATTTAATAAAGAGTTGTGTTTATGTTGAAATGTGTGGATGAATGATTACATTATTTTTGATAATAAAGGGCCATAGATGTGGCACCTGGGAGGGTGGACCATACAGTCCCACTATGCTTGCACTGGAGGTTTATCTATCCCACAGCTATTACCCATCCCACAGGTATCCCTGCCCATCCCACAGGTATCCCTGCCCATCCCAAAGGTATCCCTGCCCATCCCACAGGTATCCCTGCCCATCCCACAGGTATCCCTGCCCATCCCACAGCTATTACCCATCCCAAAGGTATCCCTGCCCATCCCACAGCTATTACCCATCTCAAAGGTATCCCTGCCCATCCCACAGCTATTACCCATCCCAAAGGTATCCCTGCCCATCCCACTGCTATCTTAACCCATCCCCAAGCATGCAAAGGCTTAAACCATTTCTAACAGTTTCCACCAAGACTTTATTGACTAAAATAAATGAAGCAAGTGTGTGAAGCAAAGATAATCTTTATTAATAACAAACTGTAAAAGCAAAATGACCCAAGTGTCTTAAGCAAAGATAAAGTCAACAGGTAGCCACCCAGTCTCTGGCACTCTTCTTGGTCACTCTGAGGCGTGCCCAGTCTCAGGGTTGAAGGGTCCAGGTGCTATGGAGGTAGCTGCTGCTGGAGTGCTGGTCTGAGGCGTCATTGGGGTGCCTGGCCCCGAGAGGACAACAGGGGACGGTGTGTGGAGGAAGCTCTCAGAGAGCTGGCTCAGTCCTGTGATGTTGAGAGCCCCTTCCTCCAGGACATGGGGTGTCAGCCCCAATACCGATGACAGATGTTCTGAGGCCGGGCTTGGCTGTGGGGTGGAGGAAGGAGCAGTGTAGTGGGGATGTCTGGTCTGCAGCTGAGCGAGGTGAGGCGTGGGTGGCATCTGTGGCATGGGTGGCATCTGTGGCATGGGTGGCATCTGTGGTGTGGGTGGAATAATTGGCATCAGTGGCATTGGTGGCACCGGTGGCATCCGATGTACCTGTGCCTGGACTGGGAAGGGCTGCCTGTGCTGCTGGAGCTCCTGGTAGCCATAGTCTTGGTAGGTGAGGGCCTGTGGAAAGCCTTGGAAGGGCAGTGACATCACCTGGGGTGGAGGAGCAGGCCTGAACTGGGTGGGAGCAGGTTCAGCTGGGTCTGGAAGGTTGTGAAGAAGACTGGTGATCCTGTCCTTCACCACCTGGTACTGGGGTTCCGACATGTTCATGACGGTCTGGTTGACATAGGTGAGGAAGGGCTTGCGGTTGGAGGATGGGATGTCGGTGTGTACCAGCTGAGAGAGGAGATCTACGCTGCTTCTGATGGTGTCCCTGATCTCCAGCAGGACAGTGTGGCTCTGCCCCTCTGGTGTGTCCTTTTTATAAACGTTTTGCATCCGTCGGCCAATGTGACAGGCCCTTAATGTTTGTGTGTATGTTTGTCTATCCTCATTTGATGAATATATCTATTTATGTCTTTCAGACTATTAAATTAAATATGTTGCTTTGTCTTTTCTCCAACATTTTTATTCTATTTTAAACAGACTCAATACATTTTGAATTGTATGGTCTGGTTTCTCTTTTCAAGATAAAGCCAAATGCTGAAAATTGACACATTTCATTTAGGCAGCTTTCGGAGCACAGGACACACGCATCCTTCCATTTAGTACATAATCACTTTTGGGGCAACAGTCCAAAGCTGCATATATTTTAATGTTCTTCATAGATGGAAAAAATCCAGATTTGGAGAATGGAACAAAACATTGATATATTTAACCTTTAACTGCTTTTAAAAATTAGTGCACTATAAACAAAAATGTCCAACCAAGAAAGAATGTCAAACAGATCTTTCTCATTGTCTACCTCCTTATGTTACTTTAGACATAAATCATTTCCAAACCAGAAAAGAGGTTTAGTGATGGCAGCAGAGCAAAAACAAACAGTACCTACAACAAGGAAGGGTATACTATCTATATGGAGATTGTCCAGGCTAGTTGAGTAGCAATCTAGGAGCTGCCACTTTGGAAGCATTTTAACCAGGAATGAGAAATAAAGAGAGATGGGAAACTGTCTCCTTCAACTTTGATCTGATACAGTTCAAAGCTTTCCAAATTGCTTCAATGAGATGAACTGGGTGGCCTTTCTGATTCAGTGAACCAAATCAGGTCACCTCCACAGCTTTGTCAAAGCAGATTTCAGTTGCTTTGCACTGGCTTATGGTGCATATCACTACAGCTCTGGGATACTCATACAAAGAGTCTTTTGATATCATGCCAACACAACTAGGAGTGTTAGGCAACTATATTAGTAACATTATTTTGTACATACTGGTGTACAAGTACCAGCGGAAGAACATGTTATACTGTACAGATATATATTTGTACAAGAGCTATTGGTTACCTCAATTCCTGGACCCATTATTTGCTGTCCTAGAACTAGTTTGGTCTACTAGTTAAGAGTGGAATATTTAAACATGCCAGGCTAGAAAGCAGTAGTTCTAGTTCTACCTTAGGCATGAAAGCCAGATGAGTGAACTTTGGGCCAGTCATTCAATAATCTCACAGGGATGTTGTTGTGGGGAAAATAGGAGTAGGAAAGAATGTTAGGTATATTTGCCACCTTGAGTTATTGATTAAAAAATACTAAAAGGTGTGATTAAAAATAAAATACCGCATCATGTTGCCGTCACGTGATGTTTCGTGACAATTTTCCCCTTTGCGGAGCTGTTGTGGGTGTGGCCTGTGCATGACGCATCTGGCCTGCGGGCTGCCAGTTTGACACCCCTGCCCTAATTCTATCCCAACTAACTGCTTTTCCTCTTGCATCACCTTTATTTAGTGCTGACTTTCTCTACTTCCAGCCAGTGTGCTGTTTAACCCCCCCCCCCCAAACATCAGAAGAATGATTCCAGGTGAGCCCTATTCAACCTCCTATTACCATTTTTCCACTACAGAAAACAGCCAGGGTTGCTTTAGTGTTGCACCTTGTTACTTGGCATGAGAAAAGCTGGAGAATTAATAGCAAGAAGAATGTAAAGACAGAGCAAAAGAAAGAGGATGAGTAGACTGGCATATTTTGAATTTAGCAACTGCAGGAATTGGATCAAACTGGTTAGCTAACATCCTGATTGCTCTTACTTTCCACTCACTTCTTCCATTCTAATATATCAAATCTAGAGCCCTAGTGATCATTAAGAATAAGTCACAGATCGTATGCTTTCACTTTTGTTCTACGAGGCCTCTATGAACATTAGGCCTTATAGCAGCTGAAAAGCTATAGCAGCTGAAAAGCCCCCCAAAATCACAGAGCTCACTGTACAAGATCTAGTATGTGATTCTTTTTGTGTTTGATTTGTTAACTGAGAAGACTCTAGAACATGGGTATCAAACTCACCACATCATGTTGCCATTACGTGATTTGTCATGACATTTTTCCCTTTGCAGACCTGAGGTGGGCATGGCCTGCATGTGACATACCTGATCGCAAGCTGCCAGTTTGACACTCCTGCTCTAGAGCAATGTTTCTCAACCTTGGCAACTTTTAAGATGGATGGACTTCATTTCCCGAATTCCCAAGCTGGCAATGGGGAAATCACTGGGTTAGATTATTGTAGGATTTAAATTAGGATGAAGTGGGTGAGGGAAAGGTTGTTGAAGATTTCCATGTAAGCTGCCTTAAGCTTGAAGTCCACCACCTTAAAAGTTGGCATGGTTGAAAAACACTGCTAGAGCAGGGGTGTCAAACTTATGGCATCATGTTGTCGTCACGTGACGTAACACAACTTTTTCCCCTTCGCTAAACCAACACATGGTGCATCTGGCTAGTGGCCACGAATTTGACACCCCTCTTCTAGAGGGATAGATTTTTCAAGAAATCAGTAGAAGCAGCAACCATCATCATGTTTGCCAGGGACACTGGATCAGGAAGACACAAGTAGGGAAGTTGTGGGTAGCTGAAGGACTGAAGGCATCTGAAAAGCAGGAAGTTATCCAATTATATTTACAGTGCTTCTGCCAATCTGCAGCCTCTATCTGGACAACTGTGTTGTGCTTCTAATTACTAACCACTTTTAGTTTTGTCCTCCATGTTAGTCTAGCAGAGCTTCTTCTTTATTTATCTCAGTTTCTCTGTTAAATCACAGGCGGAACACTATCCACAAAATATCTAGACTACTCCTTTGACAACTCCTACAAAGGCTTTGCTTCCTTATTTAAGAGCCTGAAAACAAAGGCCAAGGAGAATGATTGATCCTCTCAAGAGTAATGCAAAAAGTTAGCAAAAATTAAAGACTGGAAGTTAGCAAATTGATGATTCTCACATATCTGTCTGTCTGTCTGTCTGTCTGTCTGTCTGTCTGTCTGTCTGTCT
>BLBF01000033.1:28133769-28161450 GCA_015471245.1 Laticauda colubrina
TCTGTCTGTCTGTCTGTCTGTCTGTCTGTCTGTCTGTCTGTCTGTCTGTCTGTCAATCTGTCTATATATTGATCTGTCTGTCTGTCTGTCTATCTACCTATCCTGCCTCCTTTATATATGTTGTAACTGAGAGATATTTTCCTCAGCTGTGCTGCCATTGGTAGACAACGATGTGGAAGCAATGCATCCATCAATACCTATTACAGGGAAGGGACCTGGCCTATAGCTGAAGGCATTTGAAAATAATTTAAAAAAAAAACCAATAGTTTTTCCAACAGTATTTGTACTCACTTATCTCCAGGCAGGAAGAGGCCATTTAATACACCATCCTTCTCAACCTTGCACACAACTGATGCTTCTGAACTGTGGTTACTTTCAATGGCACTGTCCATATCAGACTCATGATGGAGTTCTTGTTGGGCCAGGGTCATGGTGTCTTCATCTGGAAAGAGATCTGATTCCCTGAAGGCACTTTCACGGTCCCCGTAGCTACTCTCTGGAGTTTCAGTGCCCTAGTAAAGGAAAATAAATGAGAAAGGGAAGAGTCAGCAAGCATGTGGGATTGCTCAAGGACTGAGTACTTAGTAATTATGACAGGGATAGAAGCTACTTTTTGCAACCCTCTGGTTTCTTACACCTTGTAAATCCAAGATTACACAAGAAGGGTCAATTCCCAAGTTCTTCAGAAAGGCAAGATTACTGTATCCCCGATCACTTCAAGTCATATGTCAAAGAAAGAGCCTATAGGCCTGATTTTGAATCTGTTACTTGTAAAAACTGCCTAGCAATACTGCCAACTCTCCAGTTTGCTGATCTCCATCTTTTAAAAGCTTTATAGAGCTATATTTCAGGATGAAAAGTATGCCTCTCCCCCCTCATTCAACCTCATGTAGGTCTAGCACTCTTTTCTCTTGTGCTTTTATTTTAAAGCAAGCAGATTTGAGCAGTAAGATGGGTTCACTGAGCCTTGTATGGACTTGAGAAAACACTAACATGTTTCAAATCTGAGGTTGATATTTCCTTTTTTTTTAGATAGCAATATATTTTAAAGGTTACAATAAGTACTTCTGCCCTCAAAATCCAACAAATCTTCCCAAAACGGATCAACAGGGACTTCCCTTTTTATTTAGTTTTCTATTCAGAAAGGGAGTGAAGAAAAGATATGCAGTGACAGCATTTTCCCATTCCTTATTGGCCATTTAGGTGTCATCAAGTCAGGCTTTGGGTAGAAGGCTGCAAGCCTTTAAATCTTATTAATTGAAACTCCCACTGGAGTTTTACCAGGCTTATTTCTGCGTGAACTATATAGGACTGTATTGTTCAGCTCTTTTTCTCTCACTTCTGATATTGAAAGTATGCACTAAGAAATGATTCTGCCAGCCTGATATCCTCAGATTTTAGGCTACGTTATTCCCACAGTATGCCAAATCGGTGCTCAAATAAGTAATGAAGTTGTAATGTTCAAAAAATAAGTAATGAAGAGTAATGTTCATTACTCAAATAAGTAATGAAGTATAGGCAGTTCTTGTTTAGTGGTCACTTTTGGGACCAACAACTCCATTGTTAAGCGAAGCGGCCACTAAGTGAAATCCTGGCTGTCCTTATAATCTTCTACTTTGCTTTGCTGGTTTGCAAAAGTCGTAAATATGGGAGATTGATTGCAACTTTTCATCACTGTCATAAATGCAAGTCATTGCTATCCAATACAGTCAGTAAACAAGGACTATCTGTAACTAGAGTGTGTGTATTTGTCTATGTGTGTCTATATAAATCTACATCAATCTAACCTTACTACTAAAAGCTTTTCATTTCAGATTTCACACGCTTCAGAATGCACTTAAGTCTAGTTAATTTCCCACACAAGTGAAACATTATACAATGAGCATCGCTTGTATTTAAGTTTCAAAACATACTGTAACAAACTGCTTGACAGCAAGTTCTTATCTGCCCATTTCCTGGGCAGACTATCAACAAAACCATTAAATGTGAGGTCACATCTAAAACATTAAAATAAGCAAAACTGGTTGAAGGAATAAACACATTTTTATTCAGGTTCAAATGTATGCCAAAGATTAGAAAAAATACTGTCAATCTTAGAGGCTGATAGAATTGTAAGAAAAAATATGAAGCTTTTCTCGGGGGGAAAGGGATTATGAGAGCAAGGCAATAAAAAAGAAACACACAAGAGCAGCCTTGCTGGATCATGCCAAAGGCCATCTTAGTTTTTCACAGTGGCCAACCAGATGCTTCTGAGGCACTTCCCCACAAAAAAGATATAATACGTGCAGTACAGTTTTTAAAGGGGAAAATATTTGATATAAAATAGTAATCAGAAGCGATTTTAATGTTTATAAACACAGGTAATTTCCAGTTGGGTACAATGCAAGGGAATCTGGAAGCTAATACTGTTTATAACCATTCTTTTTGGTATTTATTTTTCATCTTTTTTATAAGATGTATGTTCCTTTGTTTTATCATACTTAAGAACTGCCCATCTCCCTCACAGAGGAATTCTGAGTGGTATAGACTTTATTGTAGGAAATGATAAATAGTGGTGACATCCATACAATTATTAATGTTTAGGGTTTTGTAGTGTTTTTCAGTGTGTAAAGATGAGGAATCTAGTTTTATATATGTTCAATTTAATTATTTCATCAATGAAATAAGGACATAATTTTTAAATTTTATGACAATTGTAAATTCTGTGCTTATTTATGCAATTTTGTTTTCCTTCCATTATGCCCTTATTCCAGAGGTCTCCAAACTTGGCACTTTAAGACTTATGGACTTCAACTCCCCGAATTCTCCAGCCAACAGGCTAAGTTTGGGGACCCCTGCCTTATTCATTGTCTTATTTTTTCTTATATGCAGTTATTTTATTCCTTAAATGTTACAAAAATTAAAATCTTCATGTAAAAAAAGGAGTTGCAGACATACTTATCTCCTCCAATTTTCCCTCTGAAAGTAGTATTTGGAGGCACACATTCTCCAACCTAGAGGTACTGTCTCCCTAAATTTCTCCAGTCCTGGGTTAAGTCATCCAAGGGGCAATGATTCCCACATGCTAATTATATGCTCTGAGAAGGATTATGGTTTATTTGTTTTTGTCAAATCAATATTGCATTATTCCCCTCTTGGTAATCAAGGAGGAAGAACATAATTTACTCAAGAACTTTTGGTGAGAAAGTTTGATGAAGAGCCCTAATTTGGTTAGAAGAAACAGAAGACAAAATATATTTTAACAAAGATTGGGAGGTGCATATGAATCAGGCTAAGATCCAACAGAGAAAAGGGTAATTATGATTGAACCACTAGAAATAGAAGTGTCATAAAAGAGGGTAAGTAAATGGATTTTACTTATAAGTGGGTAAGTCAAGATAAGTGGACTTCAGTTCTCAGAATTCCCCAGCCAGTATGCTAGCTAGAATTCAGGAAATTGAAGTTCACATCTCTTCAAGTTGTCAAGATTGAGAAACACAGATCTAGAATTAATAATGAAATGGCCTGATTGTCCCAAAACAGCAAATTTTTAGGGTTATTAAAGAAGATGGAAGAACTCCAAAATTTGCTATCCAAGAGAACGGATATTAAATCAGCAATTGCATTTAGTATCCAATAGCATAAAATGATACAATGCACATATGGGCATGTAGAATCCTAGTTTAATGCTAATGGTTCTTATCTGTAGTGATGATCAAGTTGCATTTTGGAGGATACTGGAAACTTAACAAAATTCCAGTCAAGTGTGGGAATGCTGTAAAGATAAGAATTCTACCCTGGGAATTATTGGGAAGGAATTGTAAATAAAATTACTAATACTGTACTATTTTGTGTAAATAAATTTATTATTATATAAACATCCGACATTAAAAATCCAGTTTTAACACAATAGGTAAAGCACTAGAAAGCATTATATAAGCCTGAGTGCTGTTCCTTCAAGGGCAAGTTTTCTTTTTTCCTTTCTTCATTAGGTTCTGTGGACTTCAAGAATTCTCCAGGCAGCAATTAGGGAGTTCGGGGAATTGGGGGATTCTGGGAGCTGAAGTCTGCACATGTTGACATTGCCAAGTTTGAAAAATATTACAGAAGATTATACACTGGTCTCCCATAACTGATATTTGTAATACTTAATACTTTGCCTCTGGTTCACTTCATGGTGAAAAAGTAATGCAAAACGTTGGCAAATATCTACTAAGGACACATTAATATTCGGGTAGTTCTCAAGTTATGGCTGTAATGGAGCCCGTCATCATGATCATAACTTGTGACGGTCATACAGAGTCATGGGACGAACCTGCTTTTACAGCCTTTACAGCAGTGGTCGTTAAGTGAATACAACAATTATAAAGCTACTCTTGTGGTCATTAAAAATTGCTGTGGTCATTAAGCAAACCAACAGCTTCTGGTTTAGCTGAAAACTGAAGGTAAATGTCAGTTTTTGACAAAACCATCATAAAACTCAAGTCACGTGACTGCAGGATGTTGCAAACGGCCATAAATGCAGCCCAATTGACAAGCATCCAAAGCTGGTGATCAAAGGACAGTTACACAACAATACACAATACAGTCATACAACCCCCAACTGCGGGAATGTCAAATCCAGACCACCAGTATTCTCCCCAGGTAGGTCTGTCGGATCAGAAGTCAAGGATTACCTACTTTCAACTCCAGATACCAGGATAGACAGAAGACAATCAAGTTCACTGTATTACTGCAAAGGAACCTGTTTTTCAGGGGTATCCTGAGATCTCTTTGCTTTCACAGAGGAAAAATGTGGGGCAGAGGGCAAAAAATGAAAAGTGGCTTTGTGTTCCTCTTAGCAGTTTTAAACTGAGACAGACTATGAGTTTCTGGTGCCAGAGAGGGAAAAGCCAAAACAGGACTGATCTGGAATCCGGAAATAGGTCAGGGACCACAGGAATGTTTGCATTTGCCCTACCTGTTGTTTTGATGGGGGAGGGGGAGACTGTTTTAACATGCAAGTTGCCATTCAAAGCAACCATTGGAGGCAAGTTTCTTTGAATAAACTATAGGAATCTCAAATCAGAAAAAAAAAACCCTTATGGAAAAAAAAAGACGGGGCAGCTTATATTCAGGTTAAATAGGTAATTTATTATTTATAGGGTGCAGTGGCGATATGACAAAATTGATCTAAACAAGGGAATGCAAAGCATACCTAGCCAAATGTGTGTTGTTGTTGTTTTAATAGGTACATTTCTTTTTCAAGGGTCATGCAGGATCCTCAGTTTAACACACAACTATCCCGAGCTTTGACAAATGCACAGAGATGCGTTCATTATTAAACTCTGCAGAGCCTTCTGATAAGTCCTAAAAACAACTCTACACTTTGATAACATATTAACATTGTGTGGCATGCAACTACAACTCACCATTCCAAAATTCTCCCCCGCCCCATACCCTTTTTGTGTGTTTCCAGTTCTGCCAGAGACTATTTTATAAAACTAAATTAATAGAAGTCATTTTTGGATCAAGTCATCCTCATGATCTAATAAAGAACTTGGGTGGGTGGAGGCTTAGATAGACTTTACATAAACTCTAAGAAAGCAAGAGTCTATTGGGTTTTGGCCAAAGGAGTATCCTGCCCCCACTTCCTCTCACCCCCAATCACAATGTTCCTCCAGCACTGATAATCTGTGACAAGATAGAAAGCAAAACAAATGCTGTAAGAGCTATTTTACAAAGAACACATCTCCTATCCTAAAAAGAATAGTTGGCCCTATCAACATTTTCTCCTTTCTTACTTTTCCTTTGAATTTTCCAGACAGCTGCAGCCAAATTATTTAAGAAACTTGTTTTACTTCATATCAGTAATCCCTCTTTCTTCTGCAGTAGGCAGTATTTTTCAGTTTTCAAAGAATGATTAAAAAAAAAAATCTAGAAAATATCTGGGATTGAACCTGGAAACTTTTCTAATCTAAAAGCTGAAGCCTTCCTCAAGTCAAGCTTGACTCCTGATGACTCCCTGGGCACTTCTTGGTAGTTTCCTTGGCAGTAGTAAGAAAGCAAGTCTCTACGAGGATTTTTGTCCAGGTTTTCAGCCTAGTCTTGGTACTACAGCCTCGGTACACCTACAAGTCCTGCAGACAAATACTAACTAAGGTTTGACTCTTCTTAACTCGCAACTTCAGGCCCAGGCTAAGCAGACCCTGCAAAACATCTCAAGCTTAAAACATGTTTCCTAATATTTCAAGCTCTGACCAAAACACCCATGCTCCAAGTATTTTATTCCAAAACACTTGTGTTTTTCCAAGCTCTAGGGCTAAAGAGGACCATTCTGAGTGGCACTATTCAAACAATCTAAGAGTCATAATGTTTGGTTTTTTTAAAAAAATGTTTTCTAGCATAGCTTGTAGAGGGGGACAGTTTATCACTGCCTACATATTAATTAGAGACACATCAGAGCATCTGAGTATCTTTCACTGCCTTCTACCTACCAAGCGCTCTCCTGTAGTACAACTCTTGACTTTTGGGTTCCTCAACAATTGATAATTAATCCTAAAATGATAACACTATCCATCAGTACAATGTCTTCATTGTAAATTCTGAGGCCAATTGCTGGATCGTTGTACTTTTGGTCTTCTTTGCAGTTAATCATAGTTCTATTTCTTCCCCCATGCTCTTTGGCTTTCATTATTCACCCTTGAAGGACATATCTGCATTTCTGGCTAGCACAGTAGGGTCATTGGCGCACTGATGATTCTTCCTCTAGTTATGCTCATCTTTTTCCCATCTAGCTTCCCTCAATATATATATTCAGCTACTCTCTCTGCATAGTTTATCAGGAGAAAAATATATGTGTCATAGCACATTGCTGCTCATTCTTGCTCACATAAGCTGCATCTTTGCTGGCTTAGGCTATGTTGCTGTTTTCATTTAACCAGAGTCAATAATTCCTTGACTGTTGCACCGAAAATACAATCAATTTTTTTTATCAGAGAAGTATATTCAGCATACTGCAAATTACTTGATGTTACTTTGTCCAATTTTAGACACTCATCTTTTTCCAATCTAACCAATCTATGAAGAATAAGGAAGATGACCCTAACAAAGACAGGTGATATCCATCACCAAAGCAATAAGGGGGAAAACATATCTTAGTCAGAGAAGGCTCCCCCCAAACTCCTTCTGTTTTTTGGGCACCATAGATTAATACGGCTCTCTTCCTACATTGTAAAAAAATAAATAAATGAGTATCCTTTAAGGCACGCCCATCACGTTGCTGTCACGTGACATTTTGTGATGTTTTCCTCATTTGTGGTGCTGGGGTAGCCGTGGGCTGAGACTGACTGGCCCGCCGGCTGCCAGTTTGACAACCCTGTTTTAAGATATCTTGCATGTTGGTATATTTACTCTATAGAATTTCAACATACTTCTTTCATCAATGATTGACCCTGTGAATCAGATTCACTGACATCCTTTAGCATATTAATCTGAGATTGGAATCTCCTTCTGAGTTTGGAAGTCTTGTTTTCCCATGTCCATTTCCATTTTTGGTATCTTTACTGATATTGTTACACTATTGCTTGATATAAGCAGTTCTCTGAAATAGTTTGTTAGGTTCCTTCCAAATTTTTTTATTTTTATAGAGCCATGGTGATGCAGTGGTTAGAATGCAGTACCGCAGGGCTAAGTCACTGCTCACTCCAAGAATTCAATTCTAAGTGGCTCAAGATTGACTTCAGCCTTCCATCCTTCCAAGCCTTGTAAAATGAGGACCCAGATTGTTGGGAGCAATATGCTGACCCTTTAAACCACTTAGAGAGGGCTGTAAAGGCACTGTAAAGTGGTATATAAGTGCTATTATTGTTGCTATTTTCTCGACTTTGGCTTCTCTTCTCTTCCTGGCAATTTCCACCCTATTGTTTTGATATCCAATTTGGGTTCTTCAGTTTCTTGGCCATTGGCAGTTTGTTTTCACCTTCATTGTTAACTTCTTTTTTATTCCATATTTTCTTGCATTCCCTATCAATGAGAGTCAATACTTCAAAGTAATTCCTGATCTTCTCCTTGAAAATGGGGTGGGTGTGTTCAAGATCATATTGTGGACACTGGGTAATTGTTTTCTTCCATTGTAGTTCAATTTGGGACTTGCACATTATGTGTTCCACAATCAACCTATGGCCGTATGTATGTTGTTAAAAAGGAGCTCTTCCATTCCTTGTTATAAGTCATACTGTCAGCTTGATTTCTGGGTGCTCCCTCTGATGATATCCATGTATGCAGGCATCATTTTCTTTGCTTGAAGAACGTATTAGCAAAGTAGCCATTAGACAATGGAATATGCGTCCTATACACATTACACAAACATTCCTAATAATGCTCCTGAAATCTGTAGGCTCTAAGTTATAAAATGCAAAACTATGTTGCTTTTGTTTTATTGTTGTGTTTTGGCATGTGGACTCTGTTCATACTTTGGGGCTTTCATACCTTCGCTTGCTAAGTGCTGCTATCAAACTACTAAATGCAGACACATATTCTATAAATGTGTATCAGGAAGGAAAAGAAGCTTCAAGCAAATAGCCTGATAAGTGTATTTTTGTCAACATATTTATGGGCTCTGCTGAAATAAATCATACTGGAGGCTGCGGTTTCCTAGGTTTGTGGTCATCTGTACATACAGAATAAGAGGGGGGAACTGTGCTTAAAAAAATTGGTTTCTTTTCTATGAGAATTTTTTAAAAATATTTTCATTAAAAACAAAAACAGAACAGCTTCTCTGGAGTTCAACCAGGAAGTAACAATTGCTTACCTCGCAAACTGTTTCTGTGTCCTTAAAATAAAAACAAAGAACATGGCCATTCTTTTAAAGATTTCAGAACATTCAAGGTGTTCAGTTACATTCCATTAAAACTCTGTCAATTCTGAACATTCCAAAGAAGCATTCTGAACGTTTTCTCCCAGGCTTGAAATAATGTTTTCATATTTCATGCACATTCTTATAAATCATATATTTTACCTCTCAGTTCTGTATCTACTCCTAAATTAAAGCTAATGCTTTTTAGCTTCTAAAGGCCCAGTCCCACTGCACTTACGGATACAAAGAGGATGTAAAATGTAAAAAAAATCTTGCCATCCGTTGGAAAACCCTATGCATCCGTTATGTACTCATTGCATACGTGTTTCATACGCTCTATCCATCGAGCATCCTGTCCACTGTGATTTCATCTGCGCAAAAGTTTTGAGCTGCGCAAAACTTTTAGAACGGATGAACTTTCCGCCGTGTATGATGTAAATCCACGACATATACGAGCAACAAACGTTCTATGTTAAACGTCCGCTGTATCCTCTCTGCATCCTCACAACTCACATCTGCTACAGCTGAAAACGGAAAGAGGGAGGAAAGATAAGGTACATGGAACGTCTTACACATGGAACGTTAGTAGCATGGAAATAGAAAGGATGTAAGCGTATGCATCTCGTATATTAAGTATTCAAAACAGACAAAGCGTTTGTACCTGGGATGTATCTCATATATTTAGGATGTCTGGAGTATGTCTAGAGTATGTAGAAGGACACCTAGCGGACAACCGATTTTTTCTATAAAATGGGGGAGAAAATCATCTGGATCTCAGTATGAGTTGAGCAGCCGTGGTGTACAGACCTCATCACCCTTGGTCTTGGTCTTCAACATCATCAATTGTTCTCCACCATGGATGATCAAAGAGTCCATATGATAGCTGCACTTATTCAACAGCAGAACTACAACCTGTTCAGACTGTATCAAGTTTTAGACAGAAGGAGAAGAAGGAGAAGAAGGAGACGTCCAAGAGCTGTGTGGGTCTGAGGATGGATCGTGAGAAGAATGGAGTTTGGACTGTGTGACCAGTTGATGGTGGAGCTGAGGAATGAAGACCCTCGTGCATTCCATCACTTCATGAGGATGCCACCAACCATGTTTGACGAACTTGTAGAGCGTCTGAGACCCAGGTTGACCAAGCCTAGCATCAACTTCCGTCCCAACCTGGACCCTGGACTGAAGGTGGCACTGACTCTGCGCCACCTGGCCTCTGGAACCACATCCAGAAACATGCAGTATGTATGGAGGGTGCCACACAACAACATATCAGCAAAGTCGTCTGTGAAGTGGTAGAGGCCATCGTTGAAGAATACGTGGATCAGCTCCTCAGGTGCCCCACAACTGAACAAGGCTGGAGAAAACTTGCAGAAGATTGGTATCAGAGGTGGAACTTTCCCCACACTGTTGGAGCCACAGATGGGAAGCACATGGCCTGCAAAGCTCCAGCCAACTCAGGGTCCACTTATTACAACTACAAGGGCTTCTTCAGTATCATCCTCTTTGCCATGGTTGATGCTGACTACAAGTTCATCTACATCGATGCTTCAGGCAACAGGTCAGCTTCAGATGCCCAGATATACAATGCAAGTGACCTCAAGGTTGGGCTGGAACGCAACCTCATCATGGGTTTTCCAGGTCCAGACCCCCTTCCCAATGACACACAAGATGTGCCCTACTTATCGTTGGTGATGGCATGTTCTCCCTCAGAACCTACCTCATGAAGCCATACAGTTCAAGATACCTCACCCATGAAGAGAGGATCTTCAACTACAGGCTGAGGAGCAGACCTGGACTGGGTAGGACGAGCTTCAGCTGGGCCTTGAGGGTTGTGGAGAAGTGCTGTGATCTTCTGCTTCATCACCTGGTACTCGGCCTTGGACAGGTCCCTCAGGGTCTGGCTCACGCTAGTGATGAAGGGCTTCTGGGCCGAGGATGCTCTGTCCAAGTCGACCAGCTGAGAGAGAAGTTCTGTGCTGGTCTTCATTGTGTCCCTGATCTTCAACAGTGCACTGTCGTCCTGGCCCTCCAGTCTGCCTTTCTGCCTGCATCCTCTGGAACAGGGCGTCATCCTCCATGGGATCCTCCAAGTCCGCCGGCATGGGGAGTGCAGCTGTTGGGGGGGTCTCTGCCGTAGGGCCCTCTGAAGACAACTGCCTGGACAGGATAACTGTCTCCTGGCTTGAAGATGCCTGGCTGTCTGTGGGCTGTCTGAGGGAGAGGGGTCTCAGAGGGGCTGCTCCTCGGTGGCGGATCTCACCCTCCAGGAAACTGCACTTGGCCATGACGTACATCTCCCGGTCAGTGAGCTTGACAGCGGCCTGCCCAGATTTCTTGAGGTGTAGCTTCCCATACCAGGAGTGCATGTGCTTCCACCATCCAAGGAGTACTTCTGCAGTGTACCCCAGGCTCTCTGCCTTGTCTCTCCAAGCTTCCTGCTTCTTCTTGGTGTCCCAATACAGTCTGTGGCCCTTTCTCCAGAGGTACTCATTCTCCCTCAGCCATTCCAGCACATCGTCCTCATGCTCCTTGGAAATGGTGTACTGTTTCCTCTCTCCCTTCTTCTTCCCTTGCCTCTTCCTCCCTCTGGCTGGAGCTTGTTTAGGGCCTTCAGGGGCTTCAGCAGGGCCTTCATGGACTTGAGCATCAGGGCCTTCAGGAGCTTGTTCAGGGCCTTCAGGGGCTTGGGCATCAGGGCCTTCAGGGGTTTGAATATCAGGGCCTTCAGCAGCAGGGCTTTGAGGGCCTTGGGGCTGGTCCACCACACCAGCAGCAGCTTCACCATCAGAGTCAATGTCAGGGGGTGGGGTGCTGGTTCTGGCCTTCTTCACCTTGCCAGGGCTTGAACGAGTACGCACGGACTTCCTTTTCTTGCCTGACTGACGCACCATGGTGTTGATACAAGATGTAGTAGAGATGTATCAATGTAGCCTTCTTCAATAACGAAATGTAGTAGAGATGTATCAATGTAGCTGCCAGCACGTCTTTCCACTTGATGCTGACTGCGTGCATGCTGCATCCCTTTATATCCACGGAGCGGACGCAATTCATACCCCCCACATGCATAGTGAACGGTTTTCATTTGATATATATCCGTGTGGCATCCCTTTTGTTTCCATTAGGTATACGTGATGCATCCGCTTCATCCGCTATGCATCCGCTCTTTCCACTATGCGTCTGCTTTGCAATTATCCCCGGTAACCCCTTCGGAACTGTCATCTACTTCCATCTGCTTTCATCCACTAGGCTTCCGATGAACATCCGTTTAACATCCCCGCTACATACTACCCATGTCCGTTCTTTTCTGTTCTGTTTTCACCAATTTTGTCCATTTTTGGAGCAGATGAAAATGGATGGAGCCACCCCCGAAATTTTGCTCGTCCGCTGTGTCCTTTATGCATACGTTTTTTGTCCATCAGTCAGTGGGACCGGGCCCTAAGCTAATTTATGTTTGTATCCTGCACTTAGTTCAGGGAAAAGAAAACAAGAATTCCAAATAAAACTGAGATAGCAGTACTGTTTTGTTTATTAATAAGTGGAATTAGATTAGATTGTTCCAACCATTCCCTGGCTCAGGAAAACAAAGTGTGGCATACTAATTTATACTATTAAACATAAGGAGATAACACTTTGTGCAGATCCAATATAATATCTCTGTACTTGATGTCAGTTAATTATCTCTGATAATTGATGTCAGTTAAATATCCCTGTACTTGATGTCAGTTAACTAGTTAATTCTTTTTTTAAAAGGAGAAGGAGGAGGAGGGGGGGGGGATCTCGGCTTCTTAAAATATTTCTTTTTTATTAGAAAAGTATTCCATATTCTCTCATGGCTCATGGGAATACATAAAGTTTTTTTTTTTCATTTCTGTAAGATATTTAGGTTCATTGACTAAACTATATATACCTTTCAACCTCACCTTTACCATTTAAAAATGATGCAAATATTTTCTAGACAATACTAATAAATGCCATAATCTCAATAGGGATAATTGAGATCTGAATCTCAATTCAGATGCTGCTGAGTTATATCTCCAGTCTGTCTGATGACTGGCCATGCACTGGAGCTGCTGAGAAATAAATTCACTGGCATTGAGTAGCCACAGATTGTCCAACTCTGATATATACTGGTGCTTCAGTGCATTTGGGACAACTTCTTAAATTTCAACAGGGAGCTGAATATGCCATTGCTCTGTACTTAGTAAGCTGAAAATGGGCGAGAAATCCACACTTTTTTCTTTCACACCTACACTAAACCTGTAGATTTTTTTTCCTCCAGCAAGAAGTAACCTTAGTAACAGTTGTGAAAAATGCCTAAGGTACAAAACAGCCATTATAGCACAGAACTATCTTCCCACTGCAATCCTAAAAATATCCAATATTCTAGGCAGATCAACCCTCAGCAATAGTCACCCTAAATACTGGCAAGGGAGAATAAGCAGCAGAGATTGAAGAGCTTTCCAAAAGGGAGACAAAAATTGTTAACAGGAAGAATAAAAAAATCTGCATCTAATATGTAGAAAAATTTGTGAGATCTGTGATGTTGAGGTAATCTAGCAAGCTGCATTGGTTGCTTTCCCGATCCAATTCAAGATGCTGGTTTTAGCGTTTAAAGCCCTTCATATCATAGGACTGAACTATTTGAGGGATCACCTCTCTTTGATCCCATCAGCCCATCCAATTCAATCTGGTCGAGAGGGCATACTGTGGGATCTACATTTGAGGAGGTGCCTGGGGATGTTTCTTCTCTGCCAGAGTGTCCATCTTATGAAACATTCTTCCCCCCCAAATTTGACTGGCTCCATCCCTTTTGACATTCTGGAAGCCCCTCAAGACCTGGTTATGTTATCAGGCCTGGTGCAGCCAGCAAACTGGAGACATGTTTAATTGGCTCCATTGCTAAAGTTTTTTTATTGTCCCTTTGCCCAGGGTTTGTGTATTTCTTTTTATAATCTTTATTTTTTTAATTTGGACTTTGCATTTTCTACATTTCTTGTTTTTAAGTGCCTTGGGTTCAGTTGTATACTGCCCAGAGTCATGTTCTGTAAGGTAGTTAGCTCTACAAATTTGGCTCATAAATAATAATTATAGCTAATTAAATCCAGAGGGTTTGAGGGAAGGAGTCCAAAATATCATAGTCTACTCCATCAAAGTTGTTCTGACTGACTGTGAGAATAACTGAGATGCTTCTATTATTAAACTAAAGTTTTTTAAAATCTATTATTAAACTAAAGCTTTTAAAGATCTTCCTAAAGTTTCCACAATTTTTTTTAAGTGGTGTCCACTGAGTTTGCTCCAGAGCTGCATAAAACATTCCCAGTTAACAGAGGACAAGTCTCTTTGTAACACAGTGAGACTGTCTAAGTTTTACTTGATTTAGAACAATTAGTGGGAAAGCATTTGCTATTATGTGAGGTCATGAAGATTACACAATGGTGCTCTGGGGCCTGAAAAGATTGCCAGTCTTTGCTATAAACAGGTCGTTCAGATCCCCCCAAATCCCAAAGGATGTTAACAATACTTCTGATGCTTAAAGGTTTTCACACAGATTGTTTGTCTCTCTCTCTCTTCTGCCCATGATCAGTGGAGTATCACCACAATCCAGATTTCTGTACTTGTGGGAAAGGAGAAAAGATGGGCTTGGCATGTGATCAGAGCTGCAACAAAGAAAGAGTCTAATTAAGTGGCTATGACACAGCCTTCTACTTTTACCTTCAGATGGTTGATCAAAAGCCAGGTACATGTATGGTAAACTTTTTGTTTGGTCTGCTGCTCTTAAAAGATTATGGTATTGGATTTTCCACAGGAAAATTCCACTCCCCAAGTCAAAATTCACAGACAGAGAGGTCTGTTATCTAGTTTTCATCCCACCAGCTAAAACACCCAGCTTTGTTTTGCAACAAATGCTTCTGAAGAGGCATTTACTGTGGCATTTACCGGTACCAGTTTTTGCTCTCTCTGCTCCCACTCAACCACTGCTCAAAACAGCCCACACCTCACCCCACTTTGCAAACATCAAGAAAAGAACTTGAGAAATCATAGCAGAATGAAAGGGTTTGAAGAGGAAGCGGGGGGGGGGGGGGGGGGGGCTTTCCCCTCAACACTTGTTTAGAGAACTCCCTTGCTTCCCACATGACAAAAGAGCCCTTTCAACTCAGGAAGCTTAATCTGGATCCATCCCACAACAGACTACAGGAATACCTCACCTGGGCAAGCTGTAAGTACTGTGACATCACCTTAGCTTAGCTTCAATAAAAGTCTGAGTGCTATACAAGAAAAAGTAAATGTCTATATTTGATAGGTCAATATTGTGAAGACAAGTTTGACTCCTGAAGACTCTATGGAAACAACCATCAAGTTTCTTGGCAACAATATGGAAATTGTTTGGAGATTACCTTCTTCAAATAACCAACATATGTTTCCAAGTCCTAATCAGGCACTGATTCTGCTATCCAGATAAGGTCCAGATCAGAGATACCATCTGATATCATGCGTGTTTTAGTTTTTCGCAATTATATATAGACAAGTTGCTTAAAGGATAAACCTATTATGATTTTTAACTCAACACAAGCAAGATGATACAAAGACTATAAATACTTTTGATATGGGTTGACTTATTCAGACAGGCTACAATCATAACTGTAACAGTGCATGCACATAAACCAATTTCAAACTGCATATGGATGGACATATTTTCACTGAAAAAAATCTACCTATCCTGACTTAAGACTTAAAATTACAGCAATATGCACCAGTGATCATAAATTTGTTCAACACATTTTTTGCACCTTCACAAAAGTTAACAAGTCACTCAACTTTTGGAACTTATTTAAATGTTTAACGATAGCTTTCTGCCTTGATACAAAGGTTGGAACTATGCACTTTTAAGATTCACAGAATCTATCACATAATTTGCATCTTATTCACACACTGCAAGGTGACACTTGTAAAAGTACTATAATAAAGTGTGAATACAAAGTATTTTTGGAAGGATTGGAATATTTGGAAGGATTTGTATACTTTGAATACAAAGTATTTTTGGAAGGATTGGAAACTATTCAGACTGCAAGATGAAGAGAATGTCAATGTGAGAAATCTTGGGTGCCCAAGACAGTGCAAGAAATACCTCTACTGTCAGAACTGCATTGGGGCTGGTTTTTTTCCAAATCCAATTCAAGATATTCATTAGAGCAATAGCAATAGCACTTAGACTTACATACCTCTTCACAGTGCTTTTACAGCCCTCTCTAAGCAGTTTTAGAGAGTCAGCATATTGCCCCCAGCAATCTGGGTCCTCATTTTACCCACCTTGGAAGGATGGAAGGCTGAGTCAATCTTGAGCCTGGTGTGATTCGAACTGCCAAATTGCAGGCAGCAGAAGCAGCCTGCAGTACTGCATTTTAACCACTGAATTACCACAGTTTTTTTTTTAAAAAAAAACATTTTTAAGGCCCCTCTATTGCAGGGGGCCAAGCTACCTATGGAATCATCTTTGCCCCCATTACATCAGCCCATCCCATTCAGTCAGGCAGCGAAGGTATGATGTGCAGCTCACCAGATAAAAAATTCCAACTGACATGGTCTAAAAAGGCAGCCTTCCTTCTCTGCCATTGCCTCCCCATTTAGAGCCTTCTCCTGCCTGAGGTGAGGTGGGCCCCCACTCTCCTGGCCCTTCAGAAATGTTTGAAGATCCAGATCTATTGACTTGCTAGAGCTCACAGAGCTGTGGAGCAGGTTGGCACTTCAAAGCCCCCACACACTGCCTTTTAAACTTAATATTAATTATTCCATTCTTGTTTAAATTGCCTCCTAATATAATTGGTCATTGCTGAGAGTCGCGCTGTGAGTGAGATAGGCAGTTTCTAGTTTTGATACATAAATAAACAGAAAAAAGCAGCAAAACACAAATATAATTCCTCCCATATTCCATTACAACTTTTTTTTTCTTCAATATACTTTGCATCAGATAGGCACAGGAAAGGGAGGGACAGAACACTAGTATGTAAAAGGAGAGAAATACAGACATTTTCATGTTTCCCACTTCTAACAGTAAGTCAACTATCTTTCAACCACTTACAGCCGTATGAATATATCATGCGTGACTTTGAAAGGTAAAAATTCGCAACGGACACCCAGACCATCAAGGGGGTGACTGGCTATGTGAAGAAGTAGTCATTGTTTCTCAAACCCCAAATGGGAACAACCTTGATTGGAGCAACTCTATCCCTCCAGGAAGCATTACTGAAGGCCAGTTCTTCTTTGCAGAACTAACAAGAGCAATCCCTCCCACATTCACAGCCTCTTGTGAAATTTAGTATTTTCAGTAGAAAAAAGAGGAAGGCAGCAGAATGGTTCCAATTTTCAGTCTGGTGTGTTCATTTACTTTACTAATTCAACAGGAAACTGAACAAGAGATGTAGCATAACATGGAGTTCAGTTCAGTTTATTTCATAGGCAGAGAGATATGAAGCTCTCAAAGTATTGGGCAGAAGAGACCATCTCTGACCCACCAAGTCTAATATTCACTCTTCCTTTTGTATTTCCACGTGAAGAGTCTGGAAAAAGGGGGTGAGCATCTGCTTCACACATCCCTTGCTTGGCATGAAGCCACATTATATTTCCCAAATTTTGCTGACTGTCTTGTCTCTTAGCTTTTCAATGAAATTCCTGCCAAACTCTTTCCTGAGCACTTTCACCAATCCTTCTGTAATTTTTGCATTCTCACCCTTGTTACTTTGCCTTTCATATGAGATAAAACTTTCTTCCAATTATCAGGCACAGACTGAACCTCCAGATACAAACTTGTATTAAATAAGCTACACTGGAACCTCACAGGACAAAAGTATTCTTTGCTTCAGCTTTTACAATCTCTGCCAGCAGTCTCACCATTTTCAAACATGACCATATTTATGATTTCCTTCCCATCATGGACACAAAAACTTAAACTAATTGTTTCAATTCCACTTTTTGATCACTGTTCCCATAAACATTCCTAAAATGTTTATTTGAAATGTTCTCCCACTTCAGTTTGATTGCAAATAATTTTTAATTCCATTCACTCTTATGAGGACTTGTTTAACTATCTTCGCCCGCTTACCAAACATGTTATTTCCATTAGAACCGGTCTCTATTTTCTGTGTTTTTAACCTTAACAATACCTTACCCTGCTTGAGTGTGTTCTTTGCAATTATATTTTTAAATCCCCTTTCCCCCATTTTTCCTATTCATAGCCTCTTTCACTTCATTGCTGCATCTCATCTTTCTCTAATCCTATCATTCTTCCATCCATAAATAACTGATTCAATGAGCTTTTAGATTAACATTTTTCTCTTTTCTAAGCAGATTGTCACCAGTCACATTTTTATTCAATTCTTGAATCTGCATTTTTTCTACTCATCTTCTTCCTACCTATCACTTTGTGTTTGTTACCTAGCATAATTTTCCATTCAGTCCCAATCGAATTAAAATGTAGCACAATTTTTCCCCAAACCAAGTGCTGATTACTTCCATTATCACCATTTACTGAAATATATAACATTCAATTATCACCAACCTACAGAATCTTATTTTCCTATGCCCTCAAAATCTACTTGGCATAAATCCTTGTGTTCTAGCACATATTTTAGATCTATGTCTATCTTCTATTTAATTTCATTTTTTTAATTTTAGCATTTACATCTCTTATATTTAACATGCCATGTCCATTACCACATGGATACTGACCTCCAACTGGCATCATGACTAGTTAATCAAGTTAATCAGTCAATTTCATATAATGCCTTGTAGTAATATAGAGAAGCGATCATTTAAGCTTCCAATCTTAGTTACACTGTTGCTATATTTAGCGTTCCTTGCTAAAACGTGGATAGATTCAATTAGATTTGTCACATTTTGGCATGTACATCTAAATGTACCAAATAACCCAACTCCACCCTAATCCCATTCTGCTGCTTTTGTAAGCTGAATCAAACACTACCTTGCAGGACAATTATTGTCTACAACTCAACAGTACAAGCAGCACACTGGCACACACTCACTGCCAAACATCGACATACAAAATAAGACCAAGCTAATTTAAATTAGGCACACTAAACTAACATCCCCAGCAAGTCATCTAATATTTTTTAAATGCCAATAGAATTTACAAGTCACACAGAAAATGACTAAACCTCCCAACAGGGCAGAAATGTAACCTTTATGTTGTGAGACAGGTTCACCCATTTCTTAGAAGCACTTCCCACCAACTACAAGTCAAACATTAAGCTATACTGTAGTTTCATGTTTCATTTTCATTTTTAGACAGCCACAGAAATGACAACCCTAGATAAGCCAACTAGGCTTTCAAAATCTCTTGACTGAAAATCTAAAATGGAAGCCCAGGAAGTGAGAATCCCCGCTTTCTCAAGTCTCGTCAAACAACCCTTGCAAACACAGGGGGTACTGTTAAATACATCAGTCTTTTGCAGAATATATACCCAACAAAAATGCTTTACCACCCACCCAGCCTGTTTCACTTTTGGGTATTATGTGGTTACAATTCACTTCCTTCCTTTATTCCCCCCACAACTCGGGTATGATAGGTATGATAAAATTATAATCTATTAAACTGGAAAGCCAATCAACTGCCATAAGGATCATCCTGGCATTGGGCTACTTAAGGCTCAAATAATGTATCAGTCATGCTCAATAAGAATGCACCTGACTAATAGTGAGCAGACATATCTCACACAGCTGATGTGAAAAAGCAGACTTTATAAAGCATTGTGAGTATTGCTACAAAAATAGGTGACTTCACACACACAGCCTCAAAGCAGTGTTTTTGAGAACACATTCTTGCTGAAAACTATCAGGTTATTTCTATAGAGTATCTCTTACCATTTTAACTGTAAGCACTAACAAACCCCAGTGCCATAAGGACAAAATGCTTTGCTTAACTGTTACCAGGTCTGGCAACAACCCCTTAATGATATATATAGGAATGCTTTTGATTTCTCACAGCCTATGCATCAAACATGCCTGCCCATAGCACAAATAGAAATTAGTGCAGCACCCTCCCAACATATAGCACACATACAATACCAGCATCGATTTATTTCGACCCTCCGATGAGAGCAACTAAGGCAATTTCCACCCTATTCAGCTAAGAGGGAGTCTCGACTGGTCATTAAATTCAAAGAAATCAATCCTGCACTGTCAAGAAAGTATTCGTCCTAGTACAGTCGAGAGATTCAAAGCATCCGCATTCTTAGATCTACCGAATTTTAATTTTTTTCTTTCCGGAATCGTTCCAAAGCCACTGTCGGGAGAATCTTTGTAAAAGTTCTATTCGATTCACACGTACAACTTTGCCCATTCAGCTACTATCAAAAATGCAGATGGGAGAGAGGCTATTATTATGCGTCTCTTCAATGCCTGGACGCTTTCCTCCTCCTCAAAGGGGGGTCCCGACAACACAAAACCTCACACTCGGCAAAAGCAGCCCCCCCCCCCCCCCCCCGCCAAGGTCACGGATCAGGGTTCTCGCTCCCTTCCCCACCCAAGGCTGCGCTCTCAGCCTTCCTCTTCCAAGCCAACCCGCGTCGCAAATTCAGAAATAAAAAATAATGCAACCCACACCCCCCCCCCCAAAAAAAAACCCCTTTCCGATATTCAGCTTGCACGATGAGCCGCCGCCGCATTGAGTTTTCGACCGTTCCCTGCCCCTCGAGTCAGAAAACTAACCAAGCGCTCACAAAAAGAGGATTTATTTATTTTATTTTTTTTAGAAAAAAACCCTTTTCAGTTGTTGTTGTTGTTGTTTGTTTGTTTTTAAATTCCCCCGATGCCTTGAGGTACCCAGCAGAACAATTTCTCTCACGGCCGACAGAACAGGCTGCAGCGAAAGGTGGTGGGTGGCGTTGAACGGGCTCGCCCCTCCAGCCCGCCGCCCTCGACCTCGGGAAGGCTCAAACTCACCCGGACAGTCGGTGCAGTCCTGGACGCTCGCCCGGGACCAGATGCGTCGGAAAGAGGGACGGCGCGGCGAGAAGTTTGGATGCCAGCAAGGGGGTGGGGGGGGGGGGAAAGAAACGCGTGACAAGGAGAAGCAGGTAACTGGAAGCCGCCGGTCCGCCCAGCTCAAACCAGATCCATATGCGAGGTGAAAGGGGGGGGGGGGTGTATGGTGTGTGTGTGTGTGTGTGTGTGTACGTGGAGAACAGCTCCCACACAAAGAAGCCAGCCCCGATCGCCCTCAAACTTCCCAGCAGGTCCGAGAAGAAGAAGGGAGCGTTTCTCTTCTCCCCTCATTCTTCCGCCCGTCCGTAACTCCACTTCTCCTTCGTGTCGGCCTGCCTGCCTTCATGCATGCCGGCGGGCCGGCCGGCCGGCCTTCTCTTCTTGCCCTCCATCCTTTTTTCTTACCTGGCTCGCCAGCCGAGGCGACTTTCCCGTCCGCCTTCTCCCACAGCCGCTCGGAGAGCGAGACGAGGCTCAAGCCCGCAGCGCCGGCGAAAGCCGACAGTCTCTCTCTCTCTCTCTCTCTCTCGCCCGCCTCGCTCCTCGACCCGCTCGTCTCCCCACCTTGGGCAACAGTTGGCAGTTGCGCGAAAGCCACGCCCCCCGCGGGTTGCTGTTGCTAAGCGCCCCGGGCGCTTCTTTGTATCCGTCCGGTGAGCTCACAATGGCGGGGTTTGCGAAGATTTCAAAAAGGGGCGGAACTCTTCTGGCCATTGAGTATTATGTGTGGCCAGAGAGCTGCCCACTCATATTCAGCCCAAAGTCTTCAAAGTACAAGAATAGCCGTGCACAATTAGGATTAGTCTGGGATGAGAACAATTTATTTAGCATGATGAAATCGCTCTTGGCTAAAGCAGACCTCTTAAAGAATATAAATTTGGGTAAAAATGTACTCGTCACTTGCAAACAAAAAAAAAGGCGGTATTGTAGTATATGTAAAGGATTGGTTGCAACATAAACAAATATACAAAGATCAAGAAGGGAGAATGCTCTTTATGGAAATAAATGTAAATCAGAAAATGTCACAATATATGCCCTGAATACAAATCAAAAAGACTTTTATAATAGGCTTCACCATGTATGCATTGTAGGAGACTATAATGCAGTCCCAGACAAAGATAAATATTATAGAACTTCCCCCCCCCCCCCAAAAAAAAGGAAAGGAGAATACTCCCTTCGTCTTTTAATAATATGGTAAGAGAACTTAACTTGAAAGATGTGTGGAGATAATTAAATCCAAATAAAAACAATATACCTTTTTTTCGAACCCCACCACTCTTGGTCCAGAATAGATCAGATATGGATGGACCCTGGGTTAATGGAGAATATTGAAAGGATCAAGATTTTCCAAATCTATGGGCTGACCATAATCCCATTCAAATTTAATGGAAAGGAAAGAGAAAAATTGGAAGATGGACATTTAACAATACCATATTAAGAGATAAAGAATATATTGAAATGATAAAGAAAGAATTGAACGTATTTTTTGAAATAAACAAAAGAGAACATATCTCTCTTTTGGGATACGGCCAAAGCCTAGGCGAGAGATCTAACTACTGCTTATAGTATTAAAAAGAATAAAGAAAAAAGACAGCAACAAAACATACTGAGGGAGAAACTGAAAGATTTGGAAATAAGTAGACAAAAGGACCCAAACAATTGAAACATTAAGAAAGAAACTGATCTGGTAAAACATAAAATAAATTTAAATGTACAGGAAGATTTGGCCTGAAAAATAAAATTAGCAAAACAAAATTATTTTGAAAACGCGAATAAGCCGGGGAGGTGGTTAGCCCATGAAATTAAAAAAGAACAAGAAAAGAGAACAATTGTAGCTCTCCAAGATCAGGAAGGGAAATTATGCACGCAGATCCAAGAAAAGAAAGAAATTGCTAAGGAGTTTTTTATGAAATTGTATAAACAGGAAGGAAATACCAGAAGAATCTATTGATCAATATTTGAATGAAAAGAACTTGCCTGAAATTACTGATGAAGAGAAACAAAATTTGAAAAATAAAATATCTATAGAAGACATTAGGAAGGCAATTGGAACACAAAAAGCAAATAAGACCCCTGGCCCAGATGGAATTTCTTCGGAATTCTATAAGAAATTCCAAGAAACAATAGAGGAGATATTGGTGGACTTTTACAGTGAAGCCCTGGAGAATACTAACATGCCTAAATCATGGTTGGAAGTATATATTACCCTTATTTATAAAGAACAATCAGACCCACAAAAAATTCAAAACTATAGACCAATATCACTTTTAAATGTAGATTACAAAATAATGGCTAAAATATTGGCGGAAAGATTAAAGAGAGTATTAAGTAGAATTATCCACACTGATCAGAATGGCTTCCTCCCCCAAAGGCAAATAAAAACAAATACAAGAACCATTGTGGATATATTAGAATATTATGAAGTACACTCAACCAAGACAATGGCATTGATATTTTTAGACGCCCAGAAGGCTTTTGACAACCTGAATTGGAACTTCCTTATTAAACAACTGAAAGGCATGAAATTTGGTGAAAATTTTATAGGATTTATTAAGACAATTTATAACATGCAAACTGCAAAAATATTAATAAATGGGGAAAATACAGATACCATAAAGATAAATAAGGGAGTAAGACAAGACTGCCCCCTAGCTCCTCTACTGTATATATTGGCAGAAGAGACTCTCTTAGCACAAATTAGGCAAAATCAAGAGATTAGAGGACTAAAAATTAAAAAAGAGGAATATAAACTCCAGGCATTTGCCGATGATATGGCATTTATATTAGAAGAACCCTTAGAAACGAGTCCTATACTACTAAGAGAAATAGAAGAATATGGAAAGGTGGCAGGGTTAAAAATTAACAAAGAAAAAACAAAAGTGTTAACAAAAAACTGTACAAAGAAGCAGAAGGAAGAACTAGCAAATAAATTAGATATGCAGGTGGTAAATAAAGTAAAATACTTAGGGATCTGGTTTGACTGCTAGATGTTCGTTGATTAAAAAAGGTAACTATGATAAGTTAATAACGCAAATAGTTAAAGATTTAGATAATTGGGCCAAATTGCAGTTATTGCTATTGGGACGTATTTCGACAGTAAAAATGAATATTTTGCCAAAACTGTTGTTCCTATTTCAGACAGTGCCAGTCAAGTTGGAAAAGAATTTTTTTGTACAATTAAACAAATGTATATCTAAATTTATATGGCAGAGGAAAAACCCCAGAGTGAAATATAAATTATTACAGGATGCCAAGAAAAAAGGAAGACTTTGCCTTCCAGATTTTGAATTATATTATGGTGCTGCTATGGTAAACTGGCTTATGGATTGGGTTAAATTAGAAAATAGAAGGTTATTAGTGTTAGAAGGTTTTGATCTCCAACTTGGCTGGCACGCCTTCATGTGGGATTGAAAATTTAAACATTCATATTTCAAAGACACCATGTAAGAAATGTGTTGTTCAATATCTGGGGAAAGATTAAAAAAAACCCACTACCCAAAAGTTCCATTGTGGCTATCTACATTGGAAGCAGTCACATATCCAAATCTATTGGATTATGAAAATATTGTCAGGTATAAAGATTTACTATATGATACTGGAGAGCTTAAAAATAGGAACCAAATACAAATTCAAGGAAAGGAGGTAGTATGGTGGCCCTTGCACAAATACAAACCCACTATAAAAAAGATAGAGAACAATTTGGCTTTAATATGACCCCACAAGAATTAGATAAAATATGGCTAGGAGAGGAAAAGAAAACAATTAGTAAAACATATAAATATCTTTTGGATTACAAATTAAAAGAAGAAATAGTCACAGAATCTATGATAATTTGGGCTAAAAACATGGGTCATAGTATTGAATTAGATAAGTGGGAACACATCTGGCAAACAAATTACAAATTAACCATGTCAGTCTCGTATAAAGAAAACTTATATAAAATGATTCATCGCTGGCGCTTACCCCCTGCGAGACTGGCTAAGATGTTCCCCAACCTACCATCCAACTGTTGGAAATGTAACTACGAACAAGGAATATATTTTCACATGTGGTGGACTTGCCCATGTGCTCAGAAGTTTTGTGGAAATATTAGAAATTGGATTTTAAATATAACAAAACAAAATTTAAAACTTGAACCGGAAACCTTTCTGCAAAGTATGATAGATTTAAACATGGAGAAAAAATATCAATATTTAATTTTGCACATCATAACTGCGGCCAGAATAACCTACTCACAAAATTGGAAACTGTCTTTCATTCCTTCAGAGGATGTGGTAATTAAAAAAATACATAAATGTGCTGAGATGGATAGCCTAACCAAATAGTTAAAAAATGAATGATAGTGACTATTATGAAATATGGAACATTTGGTATGATTGGTTAAAGAAAAGGTAATATTTGATATTTGGATAAGTTATGGAAATGACAGAAGACGTGCATTTAATTATAAACTAGAGAAATTAAAACATTAAAAGAATGATGGAGTTATTGTAATAAGGCAGATCATGTCAATGATAAAGATAAAGAAAAAAAAACATTGCTCAATATACGCTGTAAAATGTATAAATGTGTGTATATATACGAACTCAATATAGAAGCCTGATGATGGCAGATGAGATTCTCAGACCTGCCAACCCCTGATAAAGGAAAATCTGGAGACCCATGAAAAAAAATCTGGAGATTCTATAAAAAATAGTGAGATTCTATTTTTTTCCCGATCAAGATTAAACAAACCCCTTTTCCATCGAGGAAAGTCATTAACAGTTTATTTAAATGTTCTATTTGTGTTCCCTGTTGTAAGAAGATGCAGCTTTCTTTCTTCTATTGAAAAATCACCACCTCTTTTCGCCATGTTTATACAATTGCGATCACTTTCCCGCGCTGAACTTACAAAGACTACCCGGAAACTAGCCACGTTCCCAGGGCCTACTCCCCTTTCAAAATGACGGACAGACACGAAGAAAAACGATTACTGTATATACTCGCATATAAGCCAACCCCAAATTTGAAAGAAAAAAAAAGTGTTTTAAATTTGGCGTGAGATTGAGGAGCCTTGTCGTGAGACCGTGAGAAATGACAAAAAATCGTGAGACTCACAGCAGAACCGTGAGAATTGGCAGGGCTGGATTCTGCTGAAACATTGCTACAACTTTAAAAGCACTACAATGACGTGGGATAATACCCGAAGGAAGCTGAACAGCATAAATATATATATATGCTGTTCAGCTTCCTTCGGGTATTATCCCACATCATTGTAGTGCTTTTAAAGGTGATAGCCTGACCCACATACAAACTCAATACAGAAACCTGATGATGGCAGATGAGATTCTGCTGAAATGTTGCTACAACTTTAAAAGCATTACAATGACGTGGGATAGTACCCAAAGGAAGCTGAACTGCATTCATTCATATATATATATATATATATATTCTTTAAGTTTGGGTATTTTCCCATGTCATTGTAGCTGTGCTTTTAAAGTTGAAGCAACGTTTCAGCACAATCTCATCTGCCATCATCAGGCTTCTGTATGTACACAGAAGCCTGATGATACAGAAGCCTGATGATGGCAGATGAGATTCTGCCGAAACGTTGCTACAACTTCAAAAGCACAACTACAATGACATGGGAAAATACCCGAACAAAGCTGAACAGCATGCATGCATACATACATACATACATAAACACGTACATACATACATACATATCTTTGGTTATTTGGGTTTTGTCCTGCGTAAAATTGGGAGTATCTAGGCGACGTTTCGATAAAGTCTCATTCATTATCTTCAGGCTTGTGTCTTCGGCTTTGTGCTTCTCGGAGTAATGTGAGCTTGCAGCTGCTTCTTCCTTTTAACTGCTAGTGGGACAAACTAACAGAAGAATAAGTGCATGCATTGAAGAACACAAGAACTCAATCAAAAAAGAAGAACTGACCTCTTCCCTGGTCCAACACCTCAAAGCCACAGATCATGAGATTGACTTTAAAAATACCAGAACTATCACCAAAACCGAACACTTCAACAACAGAATAATCAGAGAAGCCATCGAGATAGAAAAATGCCGACACAGCATGAATAAACGAGATGATACCTCCTACCTACCAGCCATTTGGAAACCTGCCCTCATTAACAAAAAAGTACCTAACATGAAGAATGACACCAGACCCACACCCACGAGGGCCACACAAGATGCTATCACCACACTTCCACGTAGAAAGCGGACTCACAGTCACACAGAAAATGAGATACGACCATGGACCAGATGCCGTACCACAGCTGCATCACTACCCGCTTCAAATCCTTTCGAACCATACATGAAGCGAACTGACTCCCACCATGAAGATGTGGCATGACCACGAACGCAAAGCCAAACAGGATCACAGCTCACTAGCTCAAGTCCCCCAGCAACTAAGACTAACCTGAGCACAACCAAGTCCCCACCTGAACAGAACACCCCCCCAGCCAATGAGAACACAGCCAAACCCCCAACCAATGAGAACACAACCAAACCCCCAACCAATGAGAACACACCCCCACCCAATCAGAACACAGCCAAGCCCCCACTCAATCAAGTCACACCCCCACTAGCAGTTGAAAAGAAGAAGCAGCTGCAAGCTCACATTACTCTGAGAAGCACAAAGCCGAAGACACAAGCCTGAAGGTGATGAATGAGACTTCATCGAAACATTGCCTAGATACTTCCAATTTTACGCGGGAGAAAACCCGAATGACCAAAGATCCTGATACAAATACCCGCAAAAACCTCAGAATATATATATATATACATATATTTTTTTTCTTAGGTTTTCGCGGGTACTTACATGTGTGCTGTTTAGCTTTCTTCGGGTATTATCCCACGTCATTGTAGTGCT
>BLBF01000033.1:28166450-28191421 GCA_015471245.1 Laticauda colubrina
AACAAATATAAAAAAAAAAATATATATATATATATATGTATGTATGTTTTAAATGTATGTCAAATAAATGTTTTTTTCTAGAATAAAAATTGAAATTGAAATTTTTTTAAAAAAAGATTGCTCTAGGCTTTTTTCCCTTGTCCAACAAATCTGATATTGCATTTTGTTGTAGCTGCCATTGCAGTGCCCAATGTTTTCAATCATTCTTTGTTGCTTCCTATCTAAATCATGAACAATACTCACATTTGTGTTAAGCTATATCAAGCACTGCATTAGTGAAAATTGGGGGGGGGGGATTGGATATGTGATGCTTGAGAAAAGAGTTATGTGTCAAACCAGACTGACACAGCCAAAGCCTTTATTTGGTGTGATTTGGTAAACATCCTCCCATCCACCCACTATAGTAGTCCTTCGAAAGTTGAAGCATGGGCACAATTATGCCAATTTTTTTCTCATTCACTCAACCCAGCAGATTGGTGCACACCTTCAAAAAAAAAAGGAGTTAAGGTGAAAGCTTCTCCTTACCATCTTCACAAACTAATATCCAGTATATAATAACCCGGAATGACTCTGAAAAAATACTATGATAGGAATGATATAACATTTACATCCCTTCATATCTAGGTATTTGGTGCGGCAAATGAATATCGATAGAAATACCTGATTATCCCATCCCTCAAACTTGTGATGACCTGGGGCATGGCACAAAGGCAACACAATCAAATAATCAAGAAGAGTCCCTTTATTATCTCCAACTTTGCTCCCTTTATCCAGGTTACCTCTGGCTGGAGAAAATTCAGTCCAAAACAAAATACATACAGACTGTAACTAAAAATCTAAACAAACTAAGCTGCAGTAATTAACTTGACAGGGCAGGAGAAGGAATTTCAAACTTGAAAACACGGCAAAACTCATACAGTTGGGAAAATGCCAGGAACACAGATAAGCCACAAGACCAAATAAACTCATGATTTGCTCCCAACAGTTTGCTGTGCGCAGCTTCCCTTTTTAAACACTGTGTTCCCAGCTGCAGCTAATGAAGGGAATCAGGGCTTTTTCCTCCCCCGTAAGCCACGCAATTCACTTTGCTCCATTCTCCATTCCTCTCTGTGTGCCCTAGGATGAAGAGGGGGTGGGCCTGGGTCTTCCTCTGAATTCTCTCTCTCTTGCTCTACCTCTCTCCTGCTCTGCCCAGCCCGACTTTACCCTTCCCCAGTTTCTTCTACAGCCAACGGAGCCACACTCCCACTCCCTATCAGCTGTTTGGCTTCCCCCTCTGAATCTGATTCCGACAGGGGCATGACAAATCTAATGTATAATCAGTTTATATTTGATTTCCTGAAACTTCAACAGCTGATGACTGGTACACGTAAATGTTTCATAAAGTCATTACATGTTTCATAAACACGTAAATGTTTCATAAAGTCATCACACAGAAGAATTTAAAATTTTCCCCGAATAGGTTTTTGGCATGCAACAATATATTACAAGAGGCATCAGTTATAACAAATAGTTTGGGGTTACTTTGATCAATCATCATGAATTGTAATTTAAATGGGAAAATACCTCTTAGGCAAGTGCATTTGTGAGCCATATTGTGTGACAAATTTCTGATCAAGCATTTGTATCAAGCTATTAAGATTTCCTGGAGCACAGATCCTATGTTTATCTGTTGTCGTTATTTAAAATATGGCAAGGCAAAGTAAGGCAGTAATGACTAATTAAATTGACACAACAAGACATTTCTTGACAGCGGATTAAAGAAAATGGAATACATCACTTTGTTGCAGGATTCATTGTGCAACCCACAAGAGTTCACACTTGCAGTGAATTTTTGTTTTTGTTGCTGTTAAACAAGAACACAAATATGCACCTCTTCTGCAACTGTGTTGTAAATTAAGAGATTATCCCAATAAACCATTGTTCTACAAAGCACAGCAGTTGTCATACTATCTTTTTAAATAGCTAAATCACATCGATCTGGCAAATAAAAAGATTCAATTCATAATTTGCCATTGCCCTAACCAGAGAAGGTGTGAAAAGTGCCATACCTCCTTCCCTTTGAACGTGATTCTTTTGACAGTCACTTAAGGCAAACAACTCTATATAAATTTTGCTGATGACATGCAAAAATGCTTAGATCATTATTACCATATAATTCTTCAAGTAAATGATCATTTACTTGAAGAATTCAGCACCATATGATGAGTGATGGCCACTAACTTGGATGACGTTAAAACGGGATTAGATACATTCACAAACAACAGTTTTACTAAAGGCATTTAGAATTACCTATGTAATTCAATGTTAGCTCTGAACTGGGGGAAAATTTATGAATACATTTATAATTTTATAAAATTGCAGAAGAACAGTGGTAGTAACTGTAACCCCACCCATGATTTTGAGAATTCCAGAGTTGTCAGGTTGACCATTGGAGGAAACAGAATACTGGGATAAAGTAATCTTTGTTCTAACGGAGCAAAGTCAGTCTTTCATTCTTGTGAAGATATTCCAATACAACTTTACTTGTATAGGAATACTATAGTAGAAAGGGCTGGGAAGTGTATGGAAACAAGTGCTTCACACATAATTCTCTAGTCTAGGACAATCCATATAAGAATGAATTCAATAAGTAAAATTTGAGAAATTGGAGCTGAGTCTCTCCCTCTCCCCCCCACCCCTTCTCTCTCTTTTCTTCCCTACCTCCCTCCCTCAGTGTTATAATTGTCTCTCTTGACATTCCCCAATTCCTATCATCAGTGGATTTGGGCTATACATGTCAACAGCTGTAAATGCAAATTGCTTTGGAGATGAACTAATTTTCAGTGTTTAATTGGCAATGATAATGATTTAATGTCTTTGATTTTATTAGTCTCTTTGGACTTCCAAAGCTGACATGCTATGATAAAGGGGCTTTGTTGTTCCATTAACACATGTGCAAACTAAGCTCCCATACTGAAGGTACATAAACATTTTCCAGAAGTTGATAATGATCCCAGTTTAAAAATTCAATATGAAACACAAATGTAGAAGTTATTATCTATATTATAGGAACAATAATTTGGAATTTGGAATGCATTTTGATCCTCTCTTAATAGCACTGATTAGAAAGTTCCCTTACTCAAGGGAAGCCAAAAGAATTACAGGCATTTCTCCTAAATTTGAATGGATCACTATAACAACAAACTAGTTGGAGCAGAGTAGAAATGCAATGGGAAGCTTGACAACAGCAGATGAAAAAAGCAACTGGCACCCTTCCCTCCCTTACACCCCCTTCTATGATTTTATATTCTTTTTATATTGTGCAAACAGAGTAATGTGGTTATTTGAAGAAGAAGAGCAGCACATAGTATCATTTTTATTCTAGCCAGTTAGTAACTTCTGAGAAGCCTAGCTGTTATATATGGGAAAAATATTTCTAGCTGTGAAAATATATCCTGATGATTCAGAAGCTGAGGTTAATAAGAAAGATCCCACACAATTGTATGAAGAATTGAATGAATATGGCAAAAAGGATTCTAACTTCCTGTAAAATAATTAGTATAATCCCAGCTCTTTGATTTTTCAGTGTCATTTAAAATCCCTTACATTTTATTAGTATTTTCATGATGAAAGCATTGTCATCAGATGTTTGCAGCTATATTTTCTTTTTTTATGATTTCAGATTTCCTTCAAGAGGATTCAGGAAAGTATTTTGAGAACAGATAAGAACCTGATGTTAGCCAATAACTATTCCTGTCTTTAAGATGGCCAATGGTTAGGTTTGGCAAAAAATGATGCAAAACACAATAATCTGGTAAGTGACTATAACCTTCTATGTCAACAAACATGTATTTATTATTGTCTTCTTCAGATTTTTGGCTCAAGATAAGGACAACTTTCCTGAGCCTAGTACCTCAATATTGAATGAATAATACTATATTCCCAGCCAGGGGAGCTGGGATTCTGTGAATTATAATCTCAATGCATTTGAGGAAACCACCTGAAGAAGATTCTAGCAAATAAGCATCAACACACTACAAATTATTTTCGTCTTGATAAACCAAAGGCTCCAATTTCTTTTTCATTTGTACTTAATGAGACAATATCTCCAGTCTTTATATTGTAGAAAGGGAACTTCATGAGGACAGTGGTGTCACCCAGAAGGGAAAAGACCCAGGGGGAACATTAGGCCAGCCACGGAACAGGATTGCATAGGAAAAGAAATCTAATAAAAGAAATTGAGACACGCCCCTAGACAAAAGCCAAGCAATTAAGAACATACCAAACCAGCCAAAAGGCAGGAATTACAAATAGAAGATCACAAAAAAGCCATAAAAACTAAAAGAGATCAGAGGAAAAAACCGGTAATACAGGAAGCTGCCCCCAGAGTTTGTTTTTGCACCTCGTTAAGGTTGCCTTTTGGCAGAAAGAAAAAACAAACTCTGACAGGATTTTAGTGTCTAAACCTTTTACACAAAGGGAGGAAAAAAGGTATAAAATTGGGAACTTATCATTCAAAGTTATCTAGCTAGCCCCAGGAACACAGGCACGCTGTTTCTAGCCTTCCTGAAAATAAAAGATCCAGCTTTCAAGCAGTTGTCTGTATCCTTGCACTAGAGCTCTCCCAGCGGGAAAATTTGAACCCTCAGAGAAAGGAACTTTCAGACTTTCTACAATATCTTTATATTTATTGATATTTTATTCCATAAATTAAAAAAATGTTTTAAAAAAAGAAAAGGGGGGGATGAAACCAAAAATATAAAAGAAAGAAACTAAAGGAACATATAGGAAACTTCCAACATTTTCAACAGACTTATCGTCCTTCATCTCTCTTAATGTCCCTTCAGTGCCTCATTTAATCCATATCTGTGTTAATCTTCAGATACGTTCAGATGTTATTTCCTTTTTCTTTCAGCAAAAAAAGTTTATATACAATTTTTGTTGTTTTTTCTCTCTGACCAAAGAGATCAGTTTTGTTATTTCTGTGATTCTGACATTTTCACAATCTCTTACTCCACTGTAAGGATTTCATTCTTTCATTGTTGTGCATACAATACTGTAATCTCATTGCAGTACCATATAGGAAACATTAATTTTTAAATTAAATCTATCATGCATCTTTTTAATTCATTGTCCATAAGTCCCAATAAAAAGAGTTCTGGTTTCTTTACAATATTAATCTTTAAAAGAGTTCTGGTTTTTTTTTGCAATATTAATCTTTAAAATGTTTTGCATCATTGTGTGAATTTGTATCCAAAATTCCTTAGCTTTCTCAAAATTCTACCAAGGATAACAAAATATTGTCATGTCTTTTCACATTTCCAACACTGGTTTGTATTACTTGCCACATCTCTGGTTTTAACACAGTCATACTTCTCTCATATTTACAACAATACTCCCTGAATTCACTGACTCTTCACAAAACATATGTGCAACAATGCTCCTTCTGTTTCACATTGGTTGATTAAAGCTGGAAGATATTAATAACAAGACATTGTGATAAAACATACACAGTATAGCCCCAATTTCTCTTATAATAATACTTAAACTAAGTATTATAAAATGTAGGAATGCTGTGCTTATGGTTAATGAACCAAATGCAATATGGAATTATTTTACAGACTTCCACCATCTTCACCTACCACAGTTAATTAAAAGAAATATTAAGAGATGCAATTCAACAATATATGGAATGATCCTATTTGCCTATTCTGTTCTAGTCTCTTTCAAGTGGTTGAATTGGTGCCCAGCCCATCAGGACCTTAGTGAATTCACAACCCAGTTTAAATACAGTTTAAGACTTAAGTAATGTGAAATCCTCCTCTTTCCCCTCCCCCCACTTCTCCCCCTTGCCTGCTTTCTAGGCCACAGATGGCTCTGTGTCTAAGGAGGGGCTAGAAACACTTCCAGTTTCTAGCCTGAGGCCTTAACCACTACACCAAACTGACTTCCTTTTAAGTACTCTAAATTTCTTGTCTTTCACTGAATAATGGAAAGGGGGAGGGATATGTTGAGAGTCAACCATACAGCAAAACATCAACCTCCTGTGGCTCACAGTTAACCATTAACTTTTAAGAATAAATGAATTTCAAAGGTGTCATTGAAATACATTTATCAAAAGATCAGTTCTAAGTCCTGTGGCTCAAACTGTGCTAAGTAGCTTACCAAATGCCAGGATGTTTGCTATTAATTATTTTGCAAATGGCCATCTCTTGGGTTTTCCCATGCCCCAATATAGTATCTAACAGGTCTTTTTCAAGTTTCTATTCCGTGCAACTAAGTAGCTTATATTAAATTTGTCTGTAAAGTACCACAAAACTCTGTTGCTTTTCCTGCAGTAGACTTCTCTCAGTGACCTTTTGGCAAACAATTCAGCTGGGTTTGTACATGCCAGGTCATGTAAACATAGCTTTGACTTCATGCCTCATGCTAAGCTTGCTTAGTTTGAATTGTGCTTTTTGTTGTAATCAACACGGGCTTTTAATTCTACATATCAAAGTTGTTTCAAGAACAAACCTAGTACTACCTCTGCTTTTCATTCCTTTTTGTGGGAAGTATACCCCAAAAGGACAGTGCCAGAAACATCATAGAACCAGAAACCTCAGAAAACAGTGCCAAGAGACTCAAGCCAGCACTTCCCCCTTTAAGAAAACCAAGAAGCACCAGCTTAAAGGTAAAACTCAGAGCAGCCCTAGTAATGGCTGTTACAAAAGTAACAGAGCTGATGACAGAAACATTTAACTGGAGCCATTAAGATAAGGAAATCAAGCTAAAAATAACTCACCTGGAACTTCTCTTTTCCTCTTTCCTGGCAGAATTAACCCCCAGGATCGGAAAGACAAAGCCTCAGGAATAGGATTAACCCATTAAATCAGGAAGACAGAATTCAGAGCAATCACCTTAAATAAAGGCACACACAAAATCTCATCAAACCACACAAACTTCAAAGAGATAATGGGTATAAAAATCCATAAACTTATCATGCCACACTGCTTGCAAGCCAGGAATCCTCCGGCTGTGTCACTACTTTTATTGCCTTCCTACATTTAAAAAAAATCAACTTTCTGGCAGCTGCTTCTGTATCCATTTCTTCTTAGCGTCTGCGGTATGTCCTAGCTGGGAGTGAACCAGGGAAATTTCTTCCAACAATTTGGACTTCACTCTACCCCCAACATTATCTTTGTAGTGTATAGCTATTATAGCAACCCAGGTTATAGGGCATAAGATGGTGATCATATATGTCTGTTAAATAAAAGAATGGTCAGGATACCATTTTATTTATCTGATAGGATGGGTTCTGCTTTATTGAAAGCAGATGCAATTCATACTAAAGGTATTTCAGCAGTTCTTAGGCTGTTCCTTGTCCCTATTGTAGTGATATAAAGAAAGGCTCCTCAGTTAATTTCAATTGGCCATAATAGTTAACCTGTTTGATGTGCAATTGCCTTCCCCCCCAAAACAACAACAACAACAAAACCAGGCCAAAAATAGAGCCTGATCTTCCCTTCTTTCACTCAAGGGAAATGTAAGGAAAGGCACTCCAGGAACAAGCAACTCATGGTTCTTCATGCAAAACCAGAAGTAGAAGAAGAGGGCGGGGGATCACAAGTAGCAGTTTAGAGAGCCAGTTTGATCTAGTGATGAAGGCACCAAGCTAGAAACAAGGAGACAGTGGTTCTAGTTCTTCTTAGACACTAACCACCTGTGTGACCTTGGGACAGTTGTCTCAGTCCTAGGAAGGATGCAATGGTAAACCACTTCTGAAAAACCTTGACAAGAAAACTGCAGGGACTTATGCAGGCAATCCCTTCAGTTGCTAAGTGTCAAGATTGACTCAAAGGCATCCAAGCAAAGAAACAGACAAAAACCAGATTAGATATAGGAGAATATTTTTTTCCACTTTTACTAATGAAGAACAACAGTAATGTAGTTCAGCTAAAGAGAAAACAGCATGCTTGTTGTTATAAGTTCAGTCAATTCTTTTTTTACCTGGTAGAGCACACAGTTACAGTTCCCATACTTGCTGAAATGTTCTTTTATCCATCTGTTCAACTCATAACACTTTTATATTTGACATCGATAATTTGAGATAATACTGTTTCCAGGGTAATTCTGATCAGTGGTGGGATTCAATTTTTTTTACTACCTGTTCTGTGGGCATGGCTTGGTGGGCATGGCAGGGGAACGATACTGTAAAATCTCTGGTCAGAGGTGGGATTTGCCGGTTCTCCGAACTACTCAAAATGTCCACTACTGGTTCTCCAGAACTGGTCAGAGCCTGCTGAATACCACCTCTGATTCTGATGCAACACAAAAAGCAAAGCAACTTGTTGCATCTTCTAGATCAGGGGTGTCAAACTGAGGCCCGCAGGCCGGTTGCATCACATGCAGGCCATGCCCACCCTAGCACCACAGAGAGGAAAAAGTTGTGATATGTCATGTGACAGCAAGGTGACATGGCAAGATTGACACCCGTGTTCTAGATTTATACCATAAACTTTAATGACATAGAGTTAATCAGATATAAAAACAAATCACCTTTTAGAGTAAACAATAATATATCTGCTGTGGTTTCCAGCCTCAGCAATACCCATGTCACATTTGACATTCCTTGGTTATGATAAAGGCAATTTTAAAAAAAAATAATTTTTATTAATTTTCTATTAGTCAGTTAGTTCTCTTACTTAATGCTTCATAAACATCATGTTGTCTGGGTATTTAATTTGCTTAACAACACAAATGCCATTCTTACTCTCCATCCCTTTTTTCTAACCATTGGTAAAATAAATTCCAAGGTTGATAATATTCTGTGTCTTTCTGTTTGATTTTCAATCTAAGCCTGTTCATTTTTGCCCAGTCTAATATCTTCTTAATTTGCTCTTTATCTTGAGGTGTTTCTTCATCTTTCCAATAGTGTGCGAAAATAATCCTCACTGCTGTAAAACATGTAATACTAAATACATATTTCCAGGGGTGGGATTCAACCGGTGTTACTACTGTTTCGATGATTACGATTCTAGAGAGGGTAGTTTAAAAAAACCACTTAGATTAATGTAGATTAAATGTAGATTAAAGAAAATTAAAACTGTAGAATTTCAAAGAAGAATCTCATCATCTCTGCAGGTTTTGTGATCACCTGACTTTGTAAGAATACATATTCGGAAGCAAATGTGCTGGCGTTGATTATTAGGGGACTTGTTTTCTTTATTCATGAGAAGAAAGAATAAATGTTCAAATGCAGACAAGGAGAAATAAGAAACAAGCAGCTTCAACTAAATGAAATAAGTAGAAAATCCTCTTGAGGCATTTTCAAGATGAAACAATAAACAACCCAGTTAGGTGACACTTGCTGGGGGAAAAAATGGGAGTGGGTAGAAAGGAAGACGGGAAGGAAAAGCAACTAAGAAAGGCCCTCAATATTCATCAGCCCAGTCCCAACTGGCATTATCCAAGGGTAATGCTTTATTTAACAAATGCAAGAATGTGCATTGAAGCATAATGGTGAAGAGAAAGAAGAAATGGGGCTTGTCCTGGGCCTTCTGAATAATCATCTCACTAAATATATTCAGGGGAAAAAAAACAATGCATGAACCTGGAGAAAAAAATGAAGTTCTAATAGCAGCATTGCTGTTTCGGCTGCTGAAACAGACCATGCAAAGACTCATACTTGCTCAAGATCAGCGCTCATAACAACACTATAGAGCACCATACAATAGGAGCACAGCAGGTGCTCCTGCTTTGGGTCTGAGGCAAAGGTGATATTCAGCAGGTTCTGACCAGTTCTGGAGAACCAGTAATGGAAATTTTGAGTAGTTCAGAGATGCGGCAAATACCACTTCTGACTGGTCCCACCCCCAGCTATTCTCTGCCTCCCGAGTCCTAGCTGATCAGCTAGGTCTTCTTTGGTTGCCCTGCACAGGAGAACGGAGCTGGAAAGCAGGTTAGTGAGGTGGGGAGGGAATGGGATTTTGCAGTATCCTTCCCCTGCTATGCCCACCAAACCACACCCACCAAGCCACACCACGCCCACCAAGCCATGCCCACAGAACTGGTAGTAAAAAAATTTGAATCCCACCATTGGCCTTAGGGTCCCATTTGACTTTTGAGTATCCTGCTGGGAACTACAGTCCAAAATGTGAGTAGGTCCATGACAAAATCAAATTTGACTCAAAATTAATGAAAAGTAACTATGGTGCAATCAGTAACATGATTGCCTACTATTAATTCCCTTATCGGTTACATTAAAAATCGGTGGCAATGTATCTTAAGGTTATACATGAAATAATTTGGGGCAGGAGAGTATACATGTCCAACTTAAAAAAGTGCTAGCTTGGCAATAAAAATTATGGTCCGCTATACTGTGTCAATCCAACTACTCTCTCCTCAATCCCTCTCTCTCCCCACCTCTCTCTTTTCTTTTTCTTTCCTTGTGTTCTTTCCTTCCTCTTCCCATGTTCTGTTCAGGATTAGGCAAGCTGGTTATGCCACACACAAGGAAGCCTGCCTTTGATTGAAGGTAATCACCAATCTAGGCTGACCAACTGGCTGTTGCCTGTACAAAAGGTGTGTTGTTTACTGCTGTTTCTTCTTGAATAGCAACTTTGATTCAATATTTCTGTCATGAGCCTGTCCCTTGTGGGGTGAGAAAAGGGGGACCAAGAGGAAGAAGACTGTTTACGATACTTCTGTCCTAATAAAGTACTTCTTACTTACTTACCTAATTGCCAATTCAATCATCCAACGAAGTCTAGGGCAGATTACATATTTCTCATACTGCAAACCAAAGTATCACACACACACACAAAAACAGTCACCAACTTGGATAGTATATAAAAAGAGCCAGGTTACCTTCACGGAGTTCACAGAGTCTTTGTACATCAACTGCCCTCTTTGGCGACCATTTGAAGTTATGGAAAAAAAAAACAACTTATGACCAGTCCTTGTATTTAAAGCCATCATATCCTCCCCACAGTCATGTGATCGAAATCTGGCCATTTTGCAACCAGTGGCATTTGTGACCATTGCAGCGTCTCATGGTCAAGCAATCACCATTTGCATGCTTCAACTTTAACTCTAGCAAGCAGAGTTAAAAGAAGAAGCCAGCAATGAAATTGCAAGCCATGATTGTATGATGTCTCACTTAATGACCTGTGGATGCCTGACTTAATGATCTGTGGGGCTTTGCTTCACAACACAGTGGGAGTGATGGTGTAAGTCTGGCATGGTCACATAATTTTTTGCTCACCTGGACTATTTAGTGCAATCCCAACTGTGAGGACAGGCTGAATATACAGGTAGTCCTCTACTTATGACCACAATTGAGCCCAAAAATTCTGTTGCTAAATGTGACAGTTGTTGCATGCCCCATTTTATTTGCCATAGTTGTTAAATAAATCATTATAGATGTTAAGTTAGTAACAGGTTGTTAAGTGAATCTGACTTCCCCATTGACTTTGCTTGTCAAAAGGTTGCAAAAGGGGATCACATGACCACGGAACTCTGAAACAGTTATAAATATGAACCGGTTGCCAGCCAGTTCAATCATGTGACCATGGGGATGCTGCAATGGTCATAAGTGTGAAAAACAGTGGTAAGTTACTTTTTTAAGTGCCATTGTAACTTGCTGCAAATCAAGGACTACCTGTTTATGGTATGCATCTTAACCTGTTGCAGGAGCATGAAACAAAGGGAAGAGGCCAAGATGGCAAGCAGAACGATGAATTGAAGCTTCATTCTTTCTACCTACATGCGAAGTTGATGCCTCTACATATGATGTTGATGGACCTGGAAATGGGAGCTGAGTCTGAGATCACACCTGCCATCTTGGCTGTTCCACTGCAGGTGCCTGAAGCAAATTAGAGGTTATAAATATGCCACAGGCTAGAGACAAGTTTAGGCCCTACTGCAGCTTCTGGAAATAAAACAGAGAAATCCTTTCTTCTCTACTCATGGTCCAACGAATGAGCAGGGATCAAGACCAGTGAGCTATCCATCAGCAACAAACTCAAATGAGAAGCAAGTGATGGGATCAGAGGAAATCCAAAGTCCAAATGGTAGGAACTCAGAATAGTCACAGAAAAGAGTTGGATTTCTTCTCAGCACTGTCCAAAGGTCATGCACACAATAAATAAGCCATACTGAACCTCTATGCAGCCAGGATTCCACAAATAGTTAACCAAGAGTCTGCTCTCGTGTTAGCTCTTCCATGCCTTTTGCGTAGTCTCTCACATCTGCAAAATTCAGCTGCCTCAACCTGGATCTTCATTAAATATCTCTGTCTGAACTAACTGGCTGAGTCCAAGTTAGTGTCAGTAGACATGTGGACTTCACAAGATGTCCTGTGAACTTGCGGAGTCTTTCAAAGCAAGAATGGGGTCATGGGCTCACTGGCCACCGGGATCTCCAGTGATAGAACTACTGCTTGATGGTTCTGACCCCACATTTTCCCTTCCTTCCTCACTCGAAGACCTGGCTCAAGGAAAACCATGGCATTTTACTGTATGGAAAAGAATGCCGCCAACCTAGATTTCAAAGTTATATTACTGAATGCTATAAAGCTCTAAACAGCTTTCACCCAAGTTACATAAGAGTATCTTTACATCAGTCTCTTGATCCTTGGTGGAGATGCTATGCTGTAGCAATGCCAAGAGAGGCTTTTACTGGCTCTGAGATATCAGCCCTCTGGAAGGACTTCTCCTGTGCCTCAACATGGATGCTTTTTTGGGGTCCTTTGAAGATCTATCTTTTTATAGGAAGCCTTTCCCCTTGTCAGAGCCTTGGAAAAAGAGTAATTATTAAGAAACTATAAAAAGCTCCATATAGAAATGTCTGTACAGTTTGTTAGGTTAAGGCAATGCTATACAGTATTTGGAAATAAGCACAAATCATTTACCTAAATACACTATGGCAATAAGCATCACTATAATTTAAAGAAGGATTATACAACTGAGTCATATATGTGTGTTTGGAAGAAAGATCCTGTGCTTTTTTTGCTCCTACTCTCTGATATCCCTTGTAACTATTTTATAAGACCTATTCTCATTCTGTTGTTTTTAAATACCTTTCAACCATGTGCTTTTATAATGGCTATACATTATTTATTTTTTTGCTCATGGGCTGAATGTGTTCCTTTCAACCTCTCTTCCCTATCATCTTCTCCAGATGGAGCATGAGAGAAATATAGTGAACAGTAAATAGTCTAATATGATGAGAAGGAGGAAATATATTCACTTGCTTCCATATTTGCCCAGAGTTCAAAGTCATGCCTGATATGTGGGACACAATTCCTGTAAAGTAGTTTGAGCTAAGAAACAATTAAACTGATCCAGTTATTCAAATAAAACTGGGGGCAATGCTTGTGCATAATTTAAAGTCCTGTATGGTATCCCAAAGGTGTTTTCCAAAAAGCAACTGGGCTTTCTTTGTTTTTTCTTTGAAAACATTTTGCTTCTCATCTAAAAAGCTTTTTCAGTTCCAACTGAATGGTGGGGAATGGAAGGATTTATAATTTTTTCAGTCATCTGGTCAATAGCACTTTGAAGGTATTTAGCTTTCTGAAGGATATAAATCCTTCCATTCTCCACCATTCCGTCAGAACTGAAGAAAAAATGTTTTCAAATGTAGAAAGGGAACATCAGGCCAGCCATGGAACAGGCTTGCATAGGAAAAGAAATCTAATAAACACGCCCCAAGACAAAAGCCACAACATACCAAACCAGCCAAAAGGCAGGAACTGCAGATAGAAGATTACAAAAAGCCATAAAAAAACTAAAAGAGATCAGAGGAAAAACACTGGTAATACAGGAAGCTGCCCCTTTCGCACTTCCTTATGGTTGCCTTTTGGCAGAAAGAAAAACAAACTGACAGGATGTTAGTGTCAAAACCTTATACACAAAGGGAGGGAAAAAGGTATAAAATTGGGAACTTATGATTCAAAGAGCTAGCTAGCTCCAGGAATGCAGTCATGCTTCTAGCCTTCCTGAGAATAAAAGATCCAGCTTTCGAGCAGTTGTCTGTATCCTTGCACCAGAGCTCTCCCAGCGGGAAAATTTGAACCCTCAGAGAAAGGAACTTTCAGCCTTTCAACACAAAGAAAAAACAAAGTCCAGTTGCCTTTTGAGAAAAAGCGCTTTTCGGACAACTGTGACCTGAATGATTAAGAATCTCCTGAGACTTCCTCTGTGGTATTCGGTTTTGAAGGAAAGATGTGGGACTTTCTTTTTCCTGAAAGGAAAGAGAACTTATCTAAAATAAAGTTTTTCAAATTCCACAAGAACTTTAATAGGGTTCTGTGAAAAGCTAAGGATTAAAATAAAGTTTACTCAAACACAGCCAATCTTCTATCATTAGCACTTTGCCTCTTGATTGGGGTTTAGCAAATTTATTTTGCCAAAGTTTGAAAACCTCTGATCTAAAAAATAAAAAAAGTTTTAGGTTAAGAAGGCAGCTATTTCCATGCTGCAATTTTTGCTAGAGGGAAACTAACACTACTCCTCTTCCCAGAATTCGGGGTGACCCCAACCTTCTGGAGGGCAAATGTTTGAAGAAAACAGGAGCTCTACTCCCACCTCAAGTTGAATCACTTACTTAAAAATATTAAGTTTTATCTAGTGTTATGTTATGCAAAACATAAGCTTCAACTCCCCCTTCCCTCCCCTCCTCCATATTTCAACATGGCATTCCAAATGGAAATAAATGCCTGCATTTACAATTCTTCCCTCCCCTCCAAATGCCATCACTGTGCTAAACAACTAATTCCCACAACACTGTCACCTTATTTACTAAGACTGTATTACTATTATTCCTCTCATCCTTCCTAATACCTATCTTTTCCTACTTCTGACTATAACCATATTGCTTGTATCTTTACAATTTGTATTGTTTTATTTGTTTCCTAGTATGATTTGATTGCTTATTAGTAACATATAACTATCACTAAGTGTTGTACCTTATGATTCTTGATGAATGTATTTTGTTTCTTTATGTACCCTGAGAGCATATGCACCAGAGACAAATTCCTTGTGTGCCCAATCACACTTGGCCAATAAAGAATTCTATTCTATTCTATTTGCAGCATCCTGTGGTCTCATAACCTTGTTTCAAGCTTTTGCTAAAAACTGAAATTTACTAAAATATCCCATAATGAACACTGCGTTCACTTTATGACCACAGCATTTCCTTTATGACAATCACAAAAAAGGTAAAATCAAGTCAGTCACACGAGTGACCCATTTTACGGCCATCACATCTTACAACCATAACGGGCAGGTTTCCATTACAGTCATAATCAAGGATTACCTGTCCTTGTTTAAAACCAACTCTGTTTCTTCTTCTTCTTCTTTTGTAAATCATAGAGATGTGCACTTTTGCAATAACAATATTTTGAGGATATTTGCTTTGCTGGAGAACTCAACTGAACTGTTGTCATGATTTTCCCCACTCAAAAATTCATATGCACATGTGGCAAAAGCAAAATAATAGGGACTTTGGATTCCCTGCCCCCTCTCATTCCTGAAATGTACTTCAAATAAAAAGTTTTCATATGGGTAAAGTCATGTAGAAATAACCCCATCCTAATAACTGCCACAGATCAGGCATATTTTACATATGCTTTGCAAGAACAAACCATGAAGGATGTTTACTAGAGGAAATCAGAAAGAATTAAAGATTATAGTAGACAAGGTCCATTAATGCAGAATGGAGAAAAACATTTTAATTCTGGAAGAATTTAAGGGCATTTGGTAATAATGTGCTCAGAACTTTTTTTGATTCTTTAAAATGGATTCAAAAGAGGAGAAGGAAGAGAATATAACTAAGAATCAGGCTGTTTGGATATGGATTTAAAATTGACAGAATACAAGAATGATATTGACAAAGATGTTACACAGAAATTACAAATGAAATGGCTGATGTTTTAATAGTTAAAAGTGACAGTAAAAATCAGAAGAGCGATTTGAATGTGTGGATTTCATCTCAAAAGAATGACTTGGACAACTTTCTTATTTTGGATTTACCAAAAATGTGCATTATGAAGCAGTTCCTGAGGAAAGATAAAGAATTCAGTTTTGGAGACATTACAGTACTTAAAAGGAGTAAACATCAAGACTTAATTTGTATATGCTTTTTTCTAGCAGCTTTTTATATATTTTTAAATCAGGACTGAAAGATGAGGCTTTAAAGATTTTTTTATATAGACATGGAAAGAACATTATTTTTGTTGCATTTTTAGAGAAAATGATCAGCTACAGAATTAAAATTGAAGGAAAGTATTGAACCAGTTGTGTTGAAGAAGTTTCTGAGATAAAGAGATGATAATAAATTAATTATTGGACATTATTTGAAGAGATTAAATATATTCGTTCTGGTAACTCTTAATTGATTTTTTTCTTGATTAAACTTAAATGATGGGGCTTTAAAGATTTGTTTATACATATTAGGCATAATAAGAGATTGGGAAGAAGATATTTTGTTAATGAAATTGTATTTGTCCTGATGAAGGGGGTTATTCTTCATATATCTTTCCTTTTTTATTTTTATATTATTTATCTCCTTTTCCCTTTTTTCTCTTTGTACTTTTTTCTTTTTTATATTCTTCTTAGTTCGTATTAGTTTTTTAGTCTTTGTATTTTAAACTTCAACTAAAGTACTGTACAGAATAATAAATAAACTCCTACAATTCAGATAAATTTTAGTTGGGCTTTGCAACAATCCCGCACAATCAGTGGAATTCTAAGTTTATTACAAATTACACACACTCTGATTTGAAGTAATTAATCTGTAGCATAAGCATAGGCAATCACTGATAGCTTTGGTCTTTTTCTTATGTCAGGAAAAGTTTGGGCAATACTAGCCCATTATTATTCCAGACTGAAAGATATAATTTAGAGGTGACATTTTCTTCCATTGTTGGACCTGAGTTTTTTGTATGATAATCATTTTACAGTACACTACTGTACGTGGAAATTATGCAGAAACCTATGAACCAAGTTTCTCAAATAGGCATATTTATTCAACTAAATATGTCTATTTAAGAAACTGAATATATTAAATTAAAATTAGGTATTGCCATAGTAAAAGGTATAATTTACAAATAGAAGCAATTAACATTTGGAGAATAATAATCATATACAAGGTGTACCAGTGCACAAAAAGGAATGTATAACAGATCAGTGCAATCATCCATACCAATTTATAAGAATGCATACAACCAAAAACCTCTCATGTTGAACAGAATAAAACAAATCCAAAATATTCCAGTATATATTGCTATCAGAATTAAACCCAATATGAATGGATTTTTTTCCATAAAAGACCCCCACAATTGGTTATAGCCCACAATGATTTTTTTTCCTCTTAAGAATATAACTAGTAGCTTTTGTTAGTTTTGTTTAGCAAGGTATCTCTTGCACTTTGAAGCCTGTAAAGTACTCTCTTTGCTGACCCACAGGAACATGGCAAAAATTTCAGCTCTGGATTCAGCAAGCTGGTTTTTACCTTTTGCTGTCTCAGATCACCCTCCAGCCAAGTTTCAATTATTGTTTTAAGCCTCTACATTTGTCAGGTAGTTTACGAGGGAAAGAGCCAGCCAACACTTCTACCCTCATTTCACACATGGTTTAATGGATGAAAGGAAAAGGACAGCAAGTGAAGTGCCTACTAAAATGTGCACAGGGGGGTTTGGACATGTGACTCTACCAGATGGCCACTGGTGAAGTGCCAAAGTTGTTTTATTCCATAGGGATTCCAAAGAAGGAAAGAAACAGCATGGAAATGTTGCAGGATTGGGAAATTAAAAGGTTCTTGATTCCTTAAGATGTAGATGTTGCTTGGGCTTAAATATATTGAGGTGGACAACTTTTTTTTGTCTTTTAATGTAATGACCCCTTGCATCTGGGTGGAGTCCAGGCAACTGAATGGAGCTGAGTGTTTAATGACCAGATGCCCTTCCTGTCACCTATGTGGAGTTCGCTGCAGATATTTTCTCACTGTGCCCAGAGAAAGAAATATCTGCCACTACCTAGGATCAAACTCACAGTCTCCTGATTGTGAGACAAGAGCTCCATCTCTAGGCCACTGCACCACTCCATATGGAAAACTGGGTGCCCACAAGTAATATGACCCTTTCATGACATTGCCAGGTGGGCAAATATAAAATGGCATCTACCGTACAGTTGAAACAAAGTCATCATCTTCAAGTCTGTTCCTCAAGAGACAGGGAAAGAGTCCTGCTGTGGAGAAGACCTTCATGGGTTAGAATAGGGAGACCAGTTACCTAAAAGTCTTTCCCAACTTGAAGTTCTCCAGATTTCTCTGAATGACCTTTTCCAGAAGAAAGCCAGCCAACACATCACCTGACTGCACTGATTTATGAAGGCAGTCTCAGCAGTCTTGGATGAGGTCCTTCAGTAGACATTAAGCAAATTACCTGCAGTTGTTAAGTGAGACATCTAAGACATCTAAGTGGAGATCACATGGCTGTGGGATGCTGCAACCATTGTATGTGTGCTAAGCATCCAAATCATAATCATGTGACTTTTTTCAGTGTCCTTATAACTTCAAACAGTTGCTAAGGAAATAGTTATTAAATGAGGTACTGTACTGTATTCCAGACTGTTAAGAGATTGGTTTCCTTAATTCATGAGAAGCAACCGCCAATGTTCAACTGTATACATAGAATGAACACAAAGCATCTGAAGTCAAAAAACAGCTAGAAAAGATTTCTCCAGATGCTTTCAACATGAAACATGATAATTAGGTGACACTATCTTTAGAGAAAATGGGAAAACAGAGAGGAGAAAAGAACAGGGAAGAAGAATCTAAAAATATCTAAGTGTGGAAAGCTACTCCATGGGACAGAGTGAATTTTACTTTACCCACTAGAAACCCTCAACAAAGTAGCATTTGATGTTGAGCAGCACCCTAATAAATTCCTCAACAGATACTGCATTTACATTTTAATGGATAATAGATAATCAGAGTTGGAAGGGACCTTGTAGGTCATCTAATCCAACCCCCCACCCAAGCGGAAGACCCGACACCATTTGTGACAGATGGGAGTCCAATCTCTTCTTGAAAGTCTCAAGTGATGGCGCTCCCACAACTTCCGAGGCCAAGCTGTTCCATTGATTGATTGTTCTCACTGTCAGAAAGTTTCTCCTTATTTCCAGGTCGAATCTCTCCTTGTTCAGTTTCCATCCATTATTCCTTGTCTGGCCTACAGGCTCTTTAGAAAATAGCTTGACCCCTTCCTCCCTGTGGCAGCCCCTCAGATATTGTTAGACCACTATCATGTCTCCCCTGGTCCTTCTCTTCACTAGACTAGCTATGCCCAGTTCCTGCAACCATTGTATGTTTTAGCCTCCAGTCCCTTAAAACACTTCTGAGTAATTGCAGGAATTATTTTGGAAGCCCCATAAGAAAGGGAAGATTTTCACAGTGTGATTTTCCAGTACCTGTTGTATGGAATCCCATTGGCAGGCCATGTAAGCTTGCCTTTCATAAAATCATTTCAAAAGTACAAAAGAGAGGCAAACTAAATGTTGCTTGACAGCCACCCCACGTTTAAGCATTAACCCACAAGTATTTGTGGCAAACTCTAAGCTCTTCTTGAAATAGCTAACAAAAAATTGGTGAACTCTTAACAATCAGCAGTTCAGAGAGGTACGTCATGTTCTCCTGGTGGACCATAAATTATTCAAGGATCAATAGGGACAGCTCTGTCCAAGTGTGATTAGTGTAAAGCTTAGACCAACAACAGAAGCAGCTGGTAATATTTATGTCTAACAAAAAAATGGGATTTTTTTATTCTTTTTCTCTACGAATTTCTGATTAATCTATTGATTCAAATGTCAGGAACCCAGCAGATAAGAAGGAACAGTCTCATTTATTGTTCATAGGGTACCAGCTAGGTAAGGTTGATCTTTGTTTGTTTATTCATGTCAGAAGCATCACAGTTAAATTAAAGCAAGCTAGATGACATGAAATTTAAAATATAAAATACACGATTAAAATATGCACAAGTTAAACAGATCTTGCACAGGAACTAGCAATACTAATTATATTGTTGCGTTGCCATGAGGTCTTCAAGTATACACTGATCAGGCTACAAAGGGCAGGTATACATATGTGTTGTCTGCATGTTTGATCTTATAACATAAACTGAAAGGGAGAATTAAGTACTATGAAACCAGGAAAAGAATGTAGAAGGAGTGTTTGGAGAAAGTAGTCTGTGGGTGAACTAGAATTTGTTACTGGATCCATTCAAGAGCCAAATAACACACACACACACACACACACACATGCAAATTATGTTGAGGAGAACAATCCTTTGTGGATATTAAGCTACATTTCTACCCTGTTTCTCCAACAATACGGCCTCCCCCAATAGGAAGTCCCAGCATGTTTTATAGGCATGAAATGAAATAAGCCCCTCCCCCCAAATCAAGGCCTATATTAAAACATGCAAAAAGGGGGGGAATGGTGGGGGGGCTTGCCATTAGGAAGTACTTTTGTTGCACATCCGGATATGGTGCTGCCTGCATTGACCCCAATACAAAGTGCCCCACCAATGCCAAGGTCAACATCCAAGCCATCACCACCCACCCACCTGAAAATGCAAGGGGGGGGAATTAAGTCACCCCCGAAAAGACAGCCTAACCATTTTTTGGGGGGGGGCTGAAAAAAAAAAAAGACCCGGCCTTATTATATGAGAAACACGGGGTAATTATGAGCTATGCTTCAATAAGGCTTCATCAGTTGACAAAATTAGGATGACTTTATGACTGAGGTATACAAAAGAACTGCTATTTAAGCCCATGGAGCTTGTGCAGAGGAGAATAACTACAGGCAGATTAGAACATGGCTTGCATTAAATAATAAAGGAAGACATGCCTCAGAGTTACATGACTTCAGCCTACCTCTGTAGATCTGCTTCTGATAACACAACTGTCTCATGATACAGAAGTATTTTCAAGTGCCATGGTTAGAATTCACTTTTGAAAATTCTGAAGACTTAGTACCATTTAAAAGAGAAATCAAGCAATATTACTCAAGCAAAACCATCTCCCACAAGTCTATTCTGAACTCTGGATGTAGTTAAACCTTGTGATGGTGTCTTCCTTGAGGACATGCAATCCAAACATTTTCATGAAGAAGAAAACAGATTAAATGATGGCTGGTTTCAGAAGAATTTAGCTACGTCCTCAAAGATGCATAATCACCAATGTTCTTGTTTGATTCTTGAGGTGTTGTTTTTATTTATGTATTTATTAGAATTGAAGGCTAGCCTTTGAGAACTTTCCCATTATCCCAGACTTGGATGGCAGCCAATCGTTGAAGGCTGTAGAGCAGGACAAGAATTGCTTTTGCAAAGCTGAGACTCGCCATTAGCCATATTTGCCTTCTGGGACCCCATGTATAACAGCTTGAGGTCCACTGTGGAAGGAAGGCCAGATCTAAAAATAAATAAATACTGCAGTGGAAAGATAGCATCTCAATGCGGTCAGCTTTTGCTGGATCTTTAGTGCATGAATGTGAAACTAGTGCTATTACAAGAGGCAGTGAACTGTAGTCAAAAACAATTATAGTCCTTCTATACATGAGTAAAATTGATATGCTGTCCTCATTGCAACTGCCCCTTAAGAATTATTAAAAAGTACCTTGGCTTTCTAAAGGTCAAAAATAGAAAGATAAAATGATCATGGATGACTCCCTTAGTGATAAAATACCATTACTATCAGTCACAATGCAGTATGTTTTTTTCTTACTAAAAAAACTCTAGAGTTTTAATTGCGGGATGAATCACTTCAGATTAAAACAAAACTTGTAAGGAAACTCTAATAAAATTAACAGATGGGTCTAGTTAGTCAGTTAGATGCCACTGAACTGGGATTGACTCCTAGTCATTGCAGAGACAGATGGGAGATTAGTAAGGGTTGATCATGAAATGTTTTGAGGCCATCAGAATGTCTGAAGATGCTCTTAGACCAGAAGTTCAAAGTTTTAGGATGAAAACTGTGTAGGTCAGAGCTGTCAAACGCATCATGCACTGACCATGCCCATATCCGGTTTAGCAAAGGGGGGAACAGTTATAATATGTCATGTGATGCTGCCATGACGATGTGAGTTTGAAACCCCTAGTGTAGGTAGTAAAGAAGTGGGGTGGGGAAGTTAAAACTTACATTAACATTAGAATCTCTTAGGAAAGATAAACTCATTAAATCGATATAATATTATTAAAACACAAGTGTTCCTCCTTAATCCAAGCAAAATAATATAATATGTGGTGTTCTCGTTGCTGATTCCTGAGAAAAGCATAACACTGCCAAATTATGGTGGCTTTAATAGAAGAGAGTATTTGTAGCTCAGGGTACATTCTGTAAAGGTCCTTGGTGCTCTCTGAGATTGGTCAGACATTTTGTTACTCAACTAAGTAGCATCATCAGTGCAGTGAAATAGAGTTGGAAGGGACCTTGGAGTTGGAAGGGACCTTGGAGGTCTTCTAGCCCAACCCCCTGCTTAGGCAGGAAACCCTACAGCTCTTCAGACAAATGGTTGTCCAATCTCTTCTTTAAAACTTCCAGTGTTGGAACATTCACAACTTCTGAAGGCAAGTTGTTCCATTGATTAATTATTCTGACTGTCAGGAAATTTCTATTTAGTTCGAAGTTGCTTCTTGATTAGTTTCCACCCATTGCTTCTTGTTCTACCTTCAGGTGCTTTGGAGAATAGTTTGACTCCCTCTTCTTTGTGGCAGCCCCTGAGATATTGGAACATTGCTATCATGTCACCTCTAGTCCTTCTTTTCATCAGACGGGACACACACCCAGTTCCTGCAACTGTTCTTCATATATTTTAGCCTCCAGTCCTCTTATCATCTTTGTTGCTCTTCTCTTTCTAGAGTTTGAACATCTTTTTTTACATTGTGGTGACCAAAACTGGATGCAATATTCCAAGTGTGGCCTTACCAAGGCATTATAAAGTGGTATTAACACTTCACATAATCTTGTGGCTTGATTGACTGTGCAGACAGCACATTAAAGGAAAGAAAATTGCATTTGTTCCTTTCCTAAGAATCCTCATTCTTCCTAGATCAGCTTCTACATCTCAACTGGAGGAAGAAGGGAATGGATTTCCCTCCAGAAGAGATGAAAACCCAGATCTTGGCACTATGTGGAAAGCCTGCTCAGCAAATTCCACAGGCTGTAGGCAGAGTCAGTTTGGAATTAGCATCTAATTTGTCTCTAATAAGCAGCCAATAGTTCTGGAGAATCCTCTACTGTCCCTGAACAATCAATAAAATTGCTCCAGGATAATTAGAAGAGAGGAAAATCCTGCAGGCAAGTCAGATTCCATATGATATGCAGTGGCTGACACAAAAGCCCCTTTTCTCTATCATTTTGCAACAGGCCAAGAAGAAAAAAACTGCCGAGGCTGTTCAGTTCCATTCAGATGTTTTCAAAAACAGGAAAGGGCTGCCTTGTTTTTCCTTCTTAAAAAAGAAAAAAAAAACACCACCCAACCATCTGCTCAAGTCACCCCAATGATCACTTTCTTTTCTATGTTCAGGAGCTGGATGGCTCACAATGGTGACTGCTAACTTCTAATGAAAGGCAGCAGTGCCAAACCATCCGCTGGGCTTGTTAATGGTCCCTTTTTGCTGCATGGACACTGGGGGGGGGGGGAGGAGAAAAGCTACTAAAGAGTCTCCCCCCCCCTTTTTTTTTTTTCTTCTCCTCCCTCTGCAGCAGCTGCAGCAAGATCAGTGGCAGCCACCCTGGAACAGGGATGCAGAAGAAAAGGGTGGGAACTGCTATGATATTTGGCAGCTCCACAGAAGAGATGTGTGCGTGACGTGAATCCTGATCAGCTCAAGAATTTCAGCCGAAGAAACAAGAAGCTAAAGCAGAAATGGAAAATTAAGACAGAGGTAATAAGAAGGGCTTGGTGAACATGGGGGCAATACCATTGTAGGTTTGGTAAATTTAGGAATATAGGTAGTCCTTGATTAACAATTGTTCATTTAGTGACCGCTTGACGTTACAGTGGCACTAGAAAAAAGACTTATGATCATTTTTCACACTTATGACCTCTGCAGCATCTCCATGGTCACATGATCAAAATTCAGAAGCTTGGCAACTGACTCATATTTATGACGGTTGCAGTGTCCCTGGGTCATGTGACCCTCTTTGGTGACCTTCTGACAAGCAGAGTCAATGGGGAAGCCAGATTCACCTCCCCACCCCCCCAAGGTCAAATACAACCCTGATGCGGCCCTCACTGAAATCAAGTTTGACACTCCTGCTTTAAATGGACAGTCCTAGGCATAAAGTCATTGCTTTCAGTCAGCTCCTTTGGATTCCTATATGTGATGCTATCTAGAAACTGTCTAAATTCAATTAGATTAAATCTCGTTGAAAGTACAGCAATTGTGCTGCTGTCCCTTTGGTACAACAGCACAACACTAACTCCAGACACTCAATGCTTTCAGTATATGAGACAGGGAAGGCCAAAAAGTCATGATGGCAGTCACCACAGAGCAACTGATGCTCCACCAGTTTTTCACGTGGATTGCACACATTATATACATTAAAAAACAACAACAAATGGACCTTCAATCACATGGTCATAGCCATCACCTTGATTTGTCTTTTTTATCACATCTATGGAGATCCCTTCATGAGAGGTCACCTTGCTTTGAGCTCGTAGGTCCAGATAACAATGGACCTTCTGTCTATGCCATACACTGCGGAATACCTTGCTCCAGCATGGAGGACCAAATGGACAAGCACCAGAACCATGTGGCTTTCCAGATTAACCATTTGACCCAGCAGTGAGCCAAATAACAGGACAAGGGGCTAATTCATTAAGTACCAGCTGCAGCATTAGGCTGCTCTGCTCTCCAGATTCTTTGTTGAATAAATATGATGGAGTTCCAGAGAGAGGGGGGGAGAGAGAGAGAGAGAGAGAGAGAGAGAGAGAGAGAGAGAGAG
>BLBF01000033.1:28222970-28266595 GCA_015471245.1 Laticauda colubrina
GCTTATGTGGCTGGTTATAATTTTCTTCTTGGTTAATTTTTCCAGATTTGTGGGTGGGTCTGTGTTTATAGGTTTGTATGTGGAATCTTGGAGTAGGTCTGTCAATTTTGTTTCGTAGTCTTTTCTGTCCATTAGTCTCCATTTAATGAAATTAAAAAGATATATATATATATCTTTTTAAGAATATAGCGTGTATTTTAAGAATATATCAAGCAGAATTCGATTGGAAGTTATGTTTTATATTGAATGCTATAATCTTAAAGGTGTACATTAAAGCTTAAATAAGAGTTTGAATGGATAAAATTAAAAGATATAAAGATGTCATACTCCAATTGGTAACTACAGGGAAAAATTTGTTTTATAAGAAAAGATAATATGAAATTGAAACAAGACAGACAAAAATATAAATATGATTGATATTGATTGATATCAATATAAATTTGGATTGAGATAATTAAAATAAAGTAAAAATTAGAAGAGGGGAAAAACTATGTAGAAAATATAAAACGGTAATAAGATATCGAATAGAGTATAAAAATGAGCATGAAATTGAGTTTTGTGTCTGTATGAAGAAGTGATAACCTGGGACCATGCTATTTTAAAGCATCTTAAAAAAAGATGTTTTATTTGTATTTTGTTTTTGTGAAAACCCAAATAAAATTTTCAAAAAAATAAAAAGAACTCCCACGGTTTTTCCACCTTATAAAGTGTTAGCACAGTGTTAGCACAAAGTTGCCAACATCACGCCAATCTATTTCATCTTCCCCAATATTTCTGCAGTGCTCTCATTGGTAGATGGGTTTACCTGTCAGCTGAGAAAGTTTTCTCCTTTAACACAAGAGCCACCAAGTGGTTAAGATGCTGTCACTTTGCTACTATTAAAATTCTAACATCATCATTCTGTATAACTGGAAATTTTAAAATGTTTTCTAGGGGAGATTCAAGGGACTAATGGCCAAATCTGGAAAAACAGACAGTCCTTCAAGGTGTCTTTTTAACAGAGAGAGAGAGAGAGATAATAATTGATATATCACTGATCATCATTTTCATTTTATTTATTTGATTTGTCAATCGCTTACAAGATAATAGGTAAAAGTATAAGCATGAGTAAGAATACAGGAAATAGGTTCAAATAAATGGGACCGGGACAGGAGGCACGATGGTGCCTCATCATCTCCTTCAGGAACTGGAAACCTGAATTTGGGAACAAGTGGTAAAACGTCTTGAAGACTCAGTGCCATGTGAAAATTCCTGGGGTATGGCTAGAAAAAAAATGGCAGGAGAGGGAAAACACAGTTATATGGATCTATTTGGATCTATCTAACTACCCACTCTGAAGGACAAAGAAACCTGCTTAATTGATGCTTTTGGTGGAAGAAAAGCCAAGAGGAGATTGGCTCCAACATGTTCTTCAAGTACTGGACCCAGCTACTACCCTTGACTTTTACAGAATGATGTTGTATCTATTTCTGACAGTTTTTCTCATAGAGTATGATCACTTGATACTTTTACTTTTGAAAAATGAATGCTAAAACACACATCTCTCTCTCCTGCCAAATATTGGATACTCCATCTTCAATCATAGAAAATTGATTATTCTACTTGCAAAAATATGTTACCGAATGGATTCATAGTTTGGGTTAAATCATGGTTTCTGTAACCATGGCTGACTTAATGAATCATAATTGGCAGAATCACACAATAAGCCATAAACCTTGGTTTACAAACAACCCCTGGCTGAGTTCATACTACATATTATTCTAAACCAATCATATGACTAGCAACTATATATAAAGATCTATAGTTGCAGGATCATTCAAGATTCCATCTTGGTTCCTCTGAAAGACCTAATTCATGTTTTTTTCTTCAACACAAAATATTTGTTTGGATGTCTGCCATGCAAATGAATATTATTCCTGTTCCTAAAGCTCGAGCAGGCTGATTATGCTTATGCAAGCATGTTATATACTAGAAAGGGGGAGGCAATGCCTCTTAGCATGTGGCTGTTCAAATTCAGCATATAATTCAGCTGACTGTCAGGGGAACACAGGCAATTTCCATTTAAATTAGTCCCAACCAGGTGGCACATTACTCTTTTGCCATGCAGGGTAATTGTCCACCGGGGGTTTCTTGGAAATCCTAGCTAAGACGCTTTCAACTTGCCATGATTTGGAGTGAAGGGTGCGAAGATAGCAGAAACGAATTGCGGACAGGGTGCATTTAATATGGGCAATCAGATTAGAATCAGAACAGGAAATATGTGGCCAATCCATTGACAGAGTGATCTGACCTCATTTTTAAATAGGCCCTGAAAATGTAAACAAAGGTCAGCGTGTTCACTGCTGAACTATATTCACTATATATGATAAAGCTTTAAATCAGGAATACACAGCCTACAGCTGCAGGATGATATGCAGAGGCTGCTGAGAAGAACTGAGTTGAAGAATTCCATGTCTAAGACTGTCAGGTCTCCACTCAGTCATCCATGGACAAAATCTAACATATGCAAGAACAATTGTAAATATGATGGAGTGGTATGATGCTAGTTCACCTCCTCGTGGTCCATCCTGAATAGCACTGTAGGGTGAACCAAACGATTAACAACAATTGGCAGCCAGACTACATTGAAGAAATGGCAGTTAATGACAATTGGCAGTTAGACATCTTTGTAGAACTCCTGGCTCTTTAAATACATGGCAACAGACGGAGTAGTTAAGGTGTTGGATTCAGGGGGAAGATTCAAGTGGGAAGATTCAGGTACAAGTTAAATCTGGATGAATGTTGGCCAGTCCACAGTTGACTTAGAGAGATGGAGGGGAAAATTATGACATATGCTTAAATATCTTCCTGTAAATGGCATGATTGACATCCTTGAAGCAGACATTGTGGCTCAGGTATATACAGAATGCCTTGAATCTGAAGAAAATATGGGATATAAATCAAAGTCTAATATGACGTTGGAAGGGGCGCACCGTTCAGTACAAATTCAGCAGGAGTTCTTGAACTATTCTTGGTTTCGCCTTTAATTTTAAACTTCTGCAATGGGAATATGGCACTGACTTCCAATTATTGCCTTGCTGAATTTATCAGGTTTAGGATTATTAATGCTGGCCAGGAGGACAAAAAAGCCAACATCTTCGTTCCTGGTGATTAGAAACATACATTGAGCTGTTTCTTCTCATGATGCACTGCAGGAGTAGGAAGGAAGTGGGGAATGTTGACTTCAGATGCAAGATAAAAATGCCACACATCTGGAAATATATGCACTTACTGTTTCTGTCTATGTCACCACAACAAAGTCCTCAGGCCATCTGTTTTTATTTTGACAAAAGCCCTGCAAATTTAATAGACAATTTCTCCAGCATTCCTGACATCTGAAGGTTTTGCTAATGTAGACTCTGTCACATACTGAGTGCTATGTCCTGCCCTCCTTTGATTTATCCTTTCACATAAAAGAAATGCATAAAATATAGGGGGAAAGAATTGTTTCTTTAAAGCAATGCCGAGAAGTTTTCTATTTCACACCACTTTAAAACTGAGCATTAGGGAGAATTTTCTGTTTAAAAAAGGTTAATTTTTATTGAAAGGATTCATTGGAACACAATGGAGTACGCAAAAGAGTGTGAGACTGCTAGTATGATTTATTATTTTATTTTTTATTAAATCAATATTTATAACTTTTTACATCAAGGGTCATAGTTTAAACTGATGCAGTAGTAATAAGAATAATTCTCAGAAAACAAAATATTCCTCAGAAACTTTAAATGTTGCTCACAACTTTTTATCCTTTCAAAAATAAAAAATAACAACATGATGTTGTTTCCCATCTCCATCTGCAATAAGGCAGAGATTTCATAGGATAATATACACTCAGTTCTAGTTCATATAAAAGATTTCACTTATCACAATAAATCAAAAACAAACAAACCACATTACGGTTTAGAATAATGTGTACGTGTGTGATTTGTGAATCATGGTGTAGACTATGTTTTCATTTTAACTTCTTGTTTTTATTAACTGAACACAAAAATCAAATAAAAATAAGTATCACCTAGAACATATGTTCATGGACACATATGCATATGTAAAAGTTCTCAGTGTTTAGTGATATACAGTAGGTGAACTCATTATGACTTTAGCTAAGAGTAAAACAATTAATAAATTAATCATTAATAAATACCTTGAGTAAAGACTATCAAAATAACAGAATAGCATAGTTGGAAGGGTCCTTGGAGGTTTTCTAGTCCAACCCCCTGCTGAGGCAGAAAACCCTATCACATTTCAGACAAATGGTTGTCTAATGTCTTCTTAAAAATTTCCAGTGTTGGAGCATTCACAACTTCTGGAGGCAAATTGTTCCACTGATTAACTGTTCTGACTGTCAGGAAATTTCTCCTTAGTTCTAGGTTGCTTCTCTCCTTGATTAGTTTCCATCCATTATTTCTTGTACTGCCTTTTTCACTGCTTTGGAAAATAAGTTGACTTAATCCTCTCTTCTTTCTGGCAGCCCCTTAGATATTGGAACACTGCTATCATGTCACCTGTAGTCCTTCTTTTCATTAAATTAGACATACCCAATCCCAGCAAATGTTCTCTATGTTTTATCCTGCAGTCCCCTAACTCTTTTAAATCAAAGATTTAAGTTGTGCTTATTCTACATTATAGTAACACATTATAGCTTTAGCTTAAGAGCCATGATGGCACTGTGGTTAGAATCCAGGATTACAGGCTAACTCACCTCCCACAGTCAGCAATTCGATTCTGAACAGCTTAAGGTTGACTCCATCTTTCTGAGGTTGGTAAAATGAGGACCCGGCAATATCCTGACATTGTAAACTATCCAGAGAGTGCTGTAAAGATCTATGGAGAGGTATATAAATCTAAGTGCTATTGTTACTGCTATTGCTATTATATCAGTCAAGGATTGGACCTGTGCTGGGTAGAGATCAGTGTGATAATCCAGTGTGAATTAGGATATAATGTAGATATAATTCATGGTCCAAATAAAAATTGCATATGGTATCAAATTTACATTTTAGAGATAGAAGCTTAGAAATTTTTGTTATTTGGACAAATTGTTACACAATTCATAGGTAACTAATTATTATGTAATCTATAAACTTTGTTCCCTGTGAACATATAATTGGTTTGTATTTTTTCTTGTCTAGAGCGAAGAAGATATGAGGAACATATTGGGGGCACTAAGACAAAATAAAACAATCTGAATACTCACTACTGTAAAGCTGAGTGCTGCCTCTTTTCCATTCTTTGCTTAGGTTAAGAGCATTGTGAGAAGAGGTAAAGGGCATCATGATGACATAACTTGAATTTAAACCATTAAATTTATTCCAGAAAGGACTGGTAGTTTTTGAAGACTGACCAATTGATACTTTTTCCTCTATCTCTGAAATGTAAATTTGACTCCATATGCAATTTTTATTTGGACCATGAATAAAAATACCAGTTCTCTCCTGAGCAGTTTTGTGTAATATAAAGCAATCCAATAGAAAAGAACATATGTATCTCTGGGTTCAACTTTGGAGTCCTTGCTGTTTTCTTGTTCAGTTGCACTTTTCTCTTCTTTTATGTATTTAACAGAATAGCGGACGGGACCTTGGAGGTCTTCTAGTCCTGCTCAGGCAGGAAACCCTAAACCACCTCAGTCCAATCTCTTCTTAAAAAACCTTCACTGGTTAATTGTTCTGATGGTCAGGAAATTTCTCCTTAGTTCTAAGTTGCTTCTCTCCTTGATTAGTTTCCACCCATTGCTTCTTGTCCTGCCCCCAGGTGCTTTGGAGAATAGCTTGACTTCCTTTTCTCTGTGGCAACCCCTTAGATATTGAACATGTTACTCCTGGTTTTCTTTTCACAAAACTCTTTTGCTTTGTCTTTTATTATATGACAATTCTTAATAAAATATGAATAAAAAAAGAATTTGAGAAGTAAAGGACATACAAAGTTGAGATGGAAGAAGAAAGGCAAATAGTTTTATCCACAATGGCTTCTTAGTAGAAGCTTCTTCACTTAACATCTTCAAGAGTTAATGCTATGCTTTGTTTTGCTCCTTCCCAGGGGTTTCTGCCAGTCCTTGAGAATTGTTAATGCAGAAATCTCACACTTAAATGAGATTGACATGCACTAAGAGGTAAAAAGGGGAAAAAAGGAGCCATGTGTATAATTAATTGGCTGCTTCAGAGACACCTGGAGCCTAAGAGACTGTGCAGCCAAGAACCGTTCCGCAATTTCACATTAAATTAACACCAGCAATATGCTAGATCACATTACAAGGCCCTCTTGATGTTGTAGATATATCTCAATCCCCAAGGTCGCTTAAAATAACATATTTTCTCTCTTCAATTCTTTGGGGAGAGGAAAGATTAAGACCCCAAAATTTACCAGCAGCTGGCTGTTCCTTTAAGCAAATCCTGGAAGTCATGAACAATGTTTTATTTTACCTTACACTGACACCCTGTGGCCCTTTTTCACCATCACATGTTAACACTTTCAAGATCACAGAAATTTTCAAGAGAATAATGATAGGGAAAGACAGGCAGATACTGATTCTCAGATGCAGGGCTGTCTGGTCTTCTGCAGGGTTCAGCTTCCAAAATGTCATTGTAAAGTTATGAAAATTGCTATGTATCAAAAGCTAATATTTCAGTATGAAAAAAACAAAGGTTTCCCCATCAGTCATGTCCAACTCTAAGGCATATGATGATCATCTCTGTTTCCTGGCTGTGGTGGGGCCAAGATTGTCCGAGGACAATTTTCATGGTCATCTGGTTAGCATACACACAGGCACACAGAATGCTGTTATAGTGGTACCTATTTATCTATTTCATTTGCATCAGAGGTGTTATTCAGCAGGCTCTGACCAGTTCTAGAGAATCAGTAGCGAAAATTTTGAGTAGTTTGGAGAACCGGCAAATACTACCTCTGACTGATGATTTTACAGTATTCTTCCCCTGCCACACCCACCAAGCCACACCCACAGATCCAGTAGCAAAAAAAATTGAATCCCAGCAATGATTTGCATGCTGCTAGGTGGACAGGATTTTAGCATTAGTTTATTATTTTCTTTTAAAGACAATTCTGCAGGAAATAGGATTATTTAATTTTCAGAATGATTGTGAAAGTATTCGCACAAAAATTTCCTGATATGTCAACCCACCAATTTTTGTGCTGGCATCTCTTTCTCTCTCTCTCTCTCCCTCTCTCTCTCGGCACAAACAAGGCCTTATATCCTACTTTGGGCACATTATGGAAGACGTAGCTCTTTGGAACAAGCAATATTCCTGAGAAAGAAGGAGAAGAAGAGGACCACTCATCAGTTATAGCAATGCTCATGTACCATTAGAAGATCTGAAAGACCAGTTTAGGCACAGATCATCATGAAGAAAAACTGTGGTCTCTAAGATAAGTCATCAAACATACATACATACATACATACATACATACATACATACATACATACGTACATACATGCCAGAGGTGGTTCTGACCAGTTCTGGAGAACTGGTAGTGGAAATTTTGAGTAGTTCGGAGAACCAGCAAATGCCACATCTAACTGGAGATTTTACAGTATCCTTCCCCTGCCATGCCCACGAAGCCACGTCCACAGAACCGGTAGTAAAAAAAAATTGAATCCCACCATTGACGAATCCATCCATCCATCCATCCCTCCATATATACATATATGCACACACATATACATATACACACACATATACATACACATAATTTCTAAATATGATATATTTCTATGTTTCATCAGGCTTCCATCTTAAATACATAACTCTGGGTGGTTAACAACAGTACAGAAATAAATCAATCGTAAAATCTCAAGATACAAATAAAAACAAAATAGGAAAGAACAACCATAGTGACAGCAGCTGAGGCACTATAACAGAGTCACAACACAGCTATACCTGCAATATATCAGGGTCAACTAACATTCTGGCCCAATCAGCCAGAATGTTTCACAGCCTTGCAGAAGGTGAAGACGGTTGGGAACCTCCAAATTTCAGAGAAAAGGCTTTTCCCCATATTCTGAAATAAACGTCTATTGTTGCCAGAAAACTCCAGTTGCAAAAATCTGGGGAAGGGTCAAATCCAAATAATAATTTCCTTAACAATCTGCACACAAGTTATGGATCCCTTCAATGAACTATCATATTTCTGAAAGATTTTAGTCCTTGAAACATTTCAAATTGATGGTGTTATGAAAGATGATGCTACCATAAAACATCACTTTTCAGTTGTACTGAATCATCATTCTTCATAATTAGTATTTTTCTGTATTTTCTGTATTTTTCTGTATTTCCTACTAGCTCTGAATAAAACATCTCAGACAGCTCAGCAATTATTTTCCTCGTGTTTGATTTATTAATTACACCTCAGTGCAATGAGAAAATGAATTGGAACAAGTTAAAAATCTACAAAAAGATTGTTTGTTTGAGACTTTAGCTATGAAAAAGTGAAGCTGATTGTCATGTTCACTAGTTTTTCCTGGAATAAAAAGGAGCACCTGGTAACTTGCCTTATGTGCCTTGCCTGGCCACTGGGCTGCTTCTTTCCTCTTCTTTCTTCTTCTGCTCTTGGCTGTATGCAGGGAAAGCAACAAAAGTCTTTCTTTCTCTCCCCCAAACTCTACCAAAAATTAGTCTTTGGGACCCCGCAAGGCACTCTGATCCAAGTGGCTGAGCTGGCACGACAAGTCTCACAAAGACTCATTTCTGGTGGAATTTGGGGGAGAGAAAGAAAGACTTCTGCTGCTTCTGCTGCTTTCCTTACATGAAGCCAAAAGTCTCCCTCTCTTTCTCTCTCCCCCTCTGAGAATGAAGCTGGGGACGGTATCCTGTGATCCCAAATAAATAATTGATTGGTAGGAAAACGGGGTGGGGAATTTTCCTGCTGACTTTTTTGGGGGGTTTCCCAGGGTGTCTGGTCTGCAGAATGTTAAATTATGAGTTTGGTGGTCCCTGAGGTCCAAAAGGTTGGCGACCCCTGATCTATATGTTCTTTTACTACCATCTACTGATTGTTCAGGATTTTGCAGCTCAGTTCTGGTAATTCAAAGTATTGTACTGTACATAGGTAGTCCTAAACTTAGAACCATTTGTTTAGCAACTGTTTGAAGTTACAACATCACTGAAAAAAGTCCCTGCAATTGCAGCATCCCCATGGTCATCTGATCAAAATTTGGGTGCTTTACAATTGGCATCTATTTACAACAGTTGCAGTATTGCATGGTCACGTGATCATCCTTGTAACCTTCCCAGCTGATCTCTGACAAGCAAAACCAGTAGGGGAAGCTGGATTCTCTTAATGACAATGTGAATTGTTTAAAAACTACAGCAATTTGCTAAGCAAACCATGGCATATAAGGTTGTAAAATCAGACGTGATTCACTTAACAACTGCCTTACTTAGCAATGGAAATTCTGGTCCCAATTATGGTCATAAGGCAAGGACTCTCTGTATTTGGCCAAACCAACATGCCCAACATTCTTCACATTAACATATTATAACTCTTCAGTTCTGTCGTATTCTCTACTGGCTGGGATCTGAGTTAAAATCCAGTGTAATTCTCAGATCCCAGCCATGAGAGAATGTCAGGAATTATATGAGAGTTGAATATCCAACCAATTTGGAGGACATAGCTGGGAAATATTAGCTTAGGAATTGACTCATATGTTCTTTAACTATTTTTAGAATACGTGGCAATAAATAACAATTATTGCCTCCTTAATTCTGTTCCCATGGTTGTTTTCAATTTTAACGGACAGGAGGCTGAGTCTTTAACTATTAGCTGACTGCTAACAATACAGTGCACAAATTAAACTCTTCATCTCTGAGAGGTCTAGCAATTTCTTACATTTCTGCTCATCAGATATCAAGGCACAGAATGAATCCTCTATTCTAGGAAAAAACAGCCATCCCTGTTCCCTTTTTAGAGTCTCACAGGCAAAGTGTTGGATCTGATCCCTAGATGCATTTTCCTCATGGTACAGTAACTATCCCACTTTGCCAGACTCAACCCAACTTGGGAATAATATTTCATGCTGCTTCCACAGGTAGAAATATTTTATTCAGCAACTAAGCCTGGTTTCTGCCACCAGCATCTCCTCCCAATCCATTTTTTTCATACTTGCTAGACTTTCAAGTGGGCCTGGGATTCCGAGAGCTTTGCATTGCAAAGCAACAATACTTGAGACTTGCTAAATGGCCTGCTGTTGTTTCATGATGCAGGCCAGAAGGGTACAAGGTCTAAAGAGGCTTATCACTCCAGAAGTGCCACTCACTTACTGAAGAAAAAAAGGAAGAATAAAATCCTCCCCATCTCTCTATCTCTTGGAAGATAGTTGGTTTAATAGCAATAGCACTTATATTTATATACTGTTCCATAGTGCTTTATAGCAGTGACCCCAAACCTTTTGAGCACCAGGAACCGGTTCCATGGAAAGAGGTTTTTCCATGCTCCAGAGGGGGCATAGTTTTGCATGCTGCCTGCATCCCTCAAATGGGGCTTTGCTTGTTTGCACAACCTGGTTTCTGGCATGCTGCGGTCCAGTGCTGGACCATGAACCAAGTTGGGGACCCCTGCTTTATAGTGCTCTCTGAGTGGTTTACAACATCAGCATATTACCCGCAACAATCTGGGTCTTAATTTTAGTGACCTCAGAAAGTTGGAAGGCTGAGTCAACCTTGAGCTCCGAGAGAATCGAACTCCAGACTTCGGGCAGAGTCAGTCTGAAATACTGCTTTCTAACCATTGCATCACTGGGGCTCTTATGGGGTAGGAATCCAGATTAAAGTATCTCTCTAAAGTTAAAGACTGGGAAGAGAGGCCACCTCCAATTTCACCAGATTTGACTGGAAGAAGAGTGTCTCAAAGTTGAGTTGCTACTTCATAGTGGAATCAAAGGGATTGAAAAAAGCTCTACAAAAGTCAGTGCCCTGTGCTGTAGCTTTGTGTGTGTGTGTGTGTGTCTGTGTGTGTGTGTGTGTGTGAGTTTTCGGAGAAGAGACCTGAGCTATGAGCTATGGTTACATTAAATGCACTTCACCTTACCACCATTTTAAACGAAATGTTTTAAACCACGAGTGTATTTTAAGATAAGACATGAAGAAAACACTATTTATCATATTTGTAAGTTAGAATTCAATTATGCAGAGATGAGAAAAACATTGCATAGCCGTTACCAACCCTGCTTATTGCCTTTGCCCAGGAAAAGCCTGAATAGCAAAGATAAGAAATTCATTCTCCCTTGCAAAAGGTCTAAATTTCACAAAGAGGTACAGATGATCACATCAAATGTTGGCCACACTAGTCTTTTCCTCATGATTTTTCAGTAACCAGTAACACAATTGTATCTGAAAGAAGCACATGGGGGCCATCGCTTTTTCAGCCATATCCCCATAAATGTTCCCATCTTGCCTCAAGCTCCCTGTCAGTCCACCTTAAATCATCTTTAGGTAATCTTTACTGTACATCTTTAGGTACATCTTTACTGTAACATCTAGTGTTACAGTAGATTTACATGATCATCCACTACCTTGAAGAGAAGGCAAACACTGTGGGGATTTGCAACAGCAGCAGAATAGAGATCAGCAACAGGGACAACAATTTTATTTATGTATTTAATGAACTAAAGTAAAACTAACCATGTACTTCCAAAAGAAACCAACAATATACTAAATAAACCACTAACAGGGACTTTGTACCCAATTTACCTCAAGGCCTGATCTTTAAAAAATTGGCAAATGTCATCAAGATGGGAACCACATGAATCTCTTGGGGGGTGTTCCAAAAAGCAGTGACAAAGGAGGTGAATTTCCCTGATCTAGGCAGGAGATGCTGTTTAATCAAAAAGACTTGGAGTGTGTACCTACGCTTCCCAATCTATCTTGGATACACAGAAGCTGTTAGAGAGAGGAGCTTCTTCAAATACCCAGGCACTATGCCATATTATGATTGGAACATAATGTGATGATTGTAAGATCTCTTAAAGGTGAGAGGAATAGCACTTCAGCTCAGCAGTGGAGAAAGGCACTGTGCATAGTAGTTTTGACACGGAGCAACTTAGTTTTCCACTTTGAAGCCAGTTGCCAAGCCAAAGTCTTAGTCAAAGAAATTTCCCTGCATAGCATACCACTAGAGCACAAGATTCTCCAAAAGTAGAATGGAGCATGTAACTCTCATATCTCATTCTACTTTTGGAAAAAGTACTACAATGCAAGGGAATCTAGAAATAGGCCCCTGGCAAAAACAGAGCTCCCTGAAAATCCTTCACTGTCTATGTGCATGCTATGCCCAAAGAAAATGAAAATACAAAGTTGTTTATTTAATCCTTACCGAAGAAGCTCTTTTTCAACATCCAAAGGAAAAAAAATGTATGCCAGTTTCAGACTATGTAACAACAATCAACAGAATGCTTATTCTTTAAGGCAGGGACATCAAATACCCACAGGCCGGATATGGCCTGCAATGTAGTCGGACCAGGTCGGACTGCCCTGGAAAATGTAAAGGGCTGGCTGGACATACTTTGGCCCAGTCTACCCAATGGAAATTAAAAACATCAGGCCAGCATGGCTTCAGCCCGGTCTACCCAATGCAAAGAGGAAACATGCCAGCCATTTGGGGAGTGGTGTCAAGCTGGCCATGCCCATCCATCATCCACACACACCCCTGAAGTCAACCACAGCTCTGATGCAGACCGAAATTTGAGTTTCACACCCCCACTTTAAGGACTTTCCAGCGAGCTCTGTGATCTCTAATTGTCAAAAAAAAAAAAAAAAAGCTTACTCAGCTTTGCTCTATTTTTTAAAAGGCAATTTTTCAAATATGTTTTCCATATAATCATTTGTGTTGCAACTAGGAGTGGGATTCTACAGGTTAGCACTGGTTCAGTAGAACCGGTTGTTATGGTTCCTGGTAGTTTGGAGAACCGATAAATCGGGCCTATGGCTGGCCCCACCGCCCTCCACCCACTTCTCCACTCCCTACCCAGTCACTCCCTATCGCACATGCACAACATTGTGCGCATGTGCGACATGCCTGCAGCCTGCTTTTGCCCGCCTGCCAAGCCAGCCATTGCTGCGTGCCTTTCACTGAGGTAGAGCGAAAAGCTTGCAAGTCCCCCTCCCTTTGGGAAATGGCTCCTGTCTCTTCACAGGTAAGCCTGCAAGTCATGCTAGCCCCTCCCCCACTGTCCCTGGGCCTCTCCCAGTCATCCCTGGGGCTCCCTGGGCCTCGCCCAGCCTACCTACTTGCCCCCACATCCCTGGGCTTGGCTGGCTGGCTTCCCCACCAGCGCGGCCCCATTCTGCTGGTGGCACTGGCTGGGACCTACCTACCTGTCCCCCCATCCCTGGGCTCGGCTGGCTGGCTAAACCTCCACGCAGCATTTTCCCACCTCCCCCTACTACATGGTGGCTGCGGTGCAGTAAGCTGTGGGGCCTTGAGCAGCCCTCCCGGATCTCCCAAAATACCTTCATGTGCAGCGGCAATAGTGGACCTGTACAGCTGTCTCCTGTAAGGAAGGTCGTTGCCACAAGGCCTCCACCACCTCTGCCTGCTTCTCCTGGGGGCAAAATGAAAGGAAGCAGACAGAAGTGCTGTGGCGACAGCACTGCTTACAGGAGGCAGCCAGGGCCGCTGCGGCCGCTGCGCATGGAGATATTTTGGGAGGGCTGGGGGGGGTGCTCAAGACCTTGCTGCAGCTGCCGCCATTGCCACCACAGATGCCTTTCAGAGGACTGGGGCAGGGGGTGCTCAATGCCCTGCACGGCACCTCCCCCTTTTTCTTTTTCCTGCAACCCGCTGCTGACTGCAGCTTGCCAGATCATTCAGTTCATCCCAAACCAGGGGTGTGTGTGTGTTTGTGTGTGTGTGTGTGTGTGTGTGAGTGAGAGAGAGAGACAGAGAGAGAGCAAGAAAGAAAGAGGAAGGGAAGAAAGAGAGAAAGAAAGAGCAAGAAAAAAAGAAAGAGGAAGTGGAGAGAGAGAGAAAGAAAGAACGAAAGAAAGAGAAAGAAAGAAAGAAAGAAAGAAAGAAAGAAAGAAAGAAAGAAAGAGAAAGAGTAAGAAAGAAGGAAAGCAAGCAAGAAAGAGAAAGGGAGAGTAAAAAAGAGCAAGAAAGAAAGAGCAAAAAAGAAAGGATGGGTGAGAAAGAGAAAGGAAGAAACAAAGAAAAAGAAATAGGAAGGAAGGAAGGAAGGAAGGAAGGAAGGAAGGAAGGAAGGAAGGTAGGTAGGTAGGTAGAAGGAAGGGGGGGAGAAAAAACTCTGTACTATTATTTTTAATTGTTCCATTATTTATCATATATTAATATTTTATACTGTCCCTACATCTAGAATGATTTTACTGCCTTTCTTTTGCCCAGGTATTTTTCAGGGTTTACAATGCATGCATTCAATTTCTATAATCCAGAGCATAAATACATGTGTTTAATAGAATTGAAAGGAACTTTGGAAGTCTTATAGTCCAACCCCCTGCTCAAGCAGGAAAACTGAGGATGCCAAACTCTGAGTAGAGGTCCTGGGAAGGTATCAGAATAACAGAATAACACTTAGAAGGGACCTTGGGGGGAACCCTATACCATTTCAGAGAAATGGCTGTCCAGTCTTTTTTTAAAAACCTCCAGTATTGGAGCACCCAAAACTTAGCAAGCAGTTCCACTGGTTATTGGACCACCCAAAGCTTAGCAACGTAACAAGCAGTTCCACTGGTTAATTGTTCTCACTATCAAGAAGTTTCTCCTTAGTTTTAGGTTGCTTCTCTCTGTTCAGTTTCCATCCATTGCTTCTTGTCTGCCTTCTGCTTCTTTGGAAAATACATTGCCCCCCCCCTCTTTCTGGCAGCCCCTTAAAAGCCTGTTGCCTATCATACTCTTGGACAAAGCATTTGCCCAAGTGGCCCATGAAAGTACATCTATAGTATGTAAGTAATAAAGTCAAAAAAAGGTGAACAACATTCTTACAGAACTATAGATAAGTTGAGGCTGGGTGTGACAAGGAATGTCACACTGGGAGGGGAGGGGCCAGGCAAGGCACCTCTTGATGTGAGTGCATTGAGTTGGTCATGTCCAGTCACAAGTCCATCAAGCCACGCCCAGCCAGTCATGTGACCAAGCCACACCCAACCAGCAAGCCACACCCAGCCCATCACATGACCACCAAGCCACACCCACACATTAAGTCACATTCACAGAAGCGGTTGTTAAGAAATTTGAATGTCACCCCTGGTTGCAGTCAAAAGAACAAAAGTATTTCTTTGAAACCTAACAAATCTCTCAATCAGTCCGTCCATTCATTAGCATTTCTAAAAGGACTACCCAACACGAAAGAATGTTCAGCTGTGTAAATTCAGTTGTTCTGGATGTTTCCCCAATCATGTCTTGGTTGTGCCTTCATATTTCTGGTTTGTGGCATAAACTGCAGAAACTGGAAATTTCAAATAATCATGGCCTTTGAAACACTGCCCAAGTTTCAAGCACTTTAATCTTGCAGTGACTTTGTTTTGATGCTGTGAATTCCATGTCCACCAAATTGCAATTTGATAATGTGAATAAAAGTGGGGAAAGTGGAGAAAGAATATGGAATAATAGAAGGAGTTTTGACTTTATTGAAAAAGTCATAATTTTTTTACCTGATAGTAGTAATCCACATATTCTGTCTCACAGTGCCGAAGCCCAAGACTTTCAACAGATAAAGCATCTTTCAATAACTCTTCACAGCCTAGAAAAAAAAAGAAGTGGGGGGGATGGAACAAGTTTTCAGTACCTCCTCATTAGAATAAGTTAGATAGACAACACTTTGAAGAACAGAGGCAAATCATGACTAGTATAATATGTGTTGCTTTGTATTGAGCCTCCACACTAAGCCAATGTTTGATTGGGCGCAGTTTTAAGAAGCTGTAGCATACAAATCAGTGCTTATTTCCTGAAGGTGTAATAGATGAAAGAATCTCACACATTAGATTCCCATTGTGTGGTTTATAAATATATATGTGTTTATTCTATATTTTCCATTCTAAAACAAACCTTCCGTACAAGGCCATATAACAATAAAACAGAAAAAAATAAAGCAGTTTCTAAAATAAATAAGAAAGGGGGAAATAAAGCAATCTTGCAATATTTTATAAAATGGAGATCTGAAAGAACTAAATTGATCTCTAAACTATGAAATAACCAAATCTCATGAGGCAAGCTGTTCCATACTCTGCTTCCAATAAAAGAAAGACTCCTTCCTGTGTTTATAGCTGTCACACAGCAGAAGGAAAAGCGGAAGAGCTTCCCAAGGGTTTAATCTTGTCAACTTTAAGACTTGTGAACTTCAACTCCCAGAATTCCACAGCCAACCAATTCTGAGAACTAAAGTCCACCTGTTTTAAAGTTCACAAGGTTGAACATCCCTGGACTATAAAGGTTTGCTCAGTATCAATTTCAATGTTGATTAAAATCCAGTTTGTCTGCATAGTTGCTCTTGCTATCTATGTCTTTAGACATCTATCAAATTCATGAGTATCGTATTTCCTCTACTCACCAGAATGTTTAAAAGAACTATACTTTACAATGATATACTAATCATAATGAATAGATAATTTGTTTTCCATATTGCTTCAAACTATTTTATGGAGGGTTTTAATTGGGCCTAATATCCAAAGTCTTAAATTCCTTGGATAATATATAATCAATATCTCTTAATCATGGAATGTTGGCAAAATAATTTTGCCCAAGTTCCAGTGGCCATAAAGCACATTTGTATTTCAAATGTGCAATTCCTGCAAGGATTTGTGGGATGTCATATTTTATTTTGTATTTTGTTATTGGACACAACACAAAGAATTGTTTGGCTTGTACAAAAATACTTCTATTTCCTCTTCACATTAAATTCTCATTCCTTCTTTTACTGATTCATTCACATTTCAAACCACCTCTCTCTGAAGATAATATTTTCAATTTGTCTAGGATTACAGCTTGGTTCCAGGCCATGATATTTTTAAAAATATAACTGGAACTAAAAAGCTCCACAAAAAGAAATTAATTCTTTTTTAAAAAAAACTCTCAATCTTGGTATGGCTAAGAAAATATGTTTTTTAAAAATGAACACTTCGGGTACAATTAATGGAATAAATATTACTAGCAAGAGTTAGTATTACTAGAACTAGTTTGGCATAATGGTGAAGGCAATACAGCGGGGCTAGAAATTGAGGGACTGGGAGTTCAAGTCCCGCCTTTCACATTAAAGCAGGCTGGCTTTGGACCAGTCCCTTTCTGCCAGCACAATCTACCTCACAGGATTGTTATTGTGGGGAAAATAGGAGGAGGAGAAAATATATGTTCCCTGCCTTGAGTTATTAATAAAAATAATAAAGGTGGCATAAGTAAATACATAATTAATAACAAAAAAACATAAGTAATAAATTACAACAAGGGTTCGGAAGCTGCAGCTGATGGACAAAGCAGAAGATGAAAAAGATAAATAGAAAGGCAAAAATGAGTGAAATAATTTTCACATGAAGAGCACTGAAGGGAAGTAGGCAGTGTTTTGCCTGTGGCAAGGAGGGGCATTTTGAGAGGGGCCCTTAGTGCTCTCTGAGCTTGCTAGACTAGCACTGATGATGTTACCAAGTTGGGTAATGAAGCGTCTCCAAGAAAACAAGCAAGTTCAAAGAGCACCAAGGACCTCCTCATGTCAACCCTGAGCTTCAAATATTCTCCTTTATTAGAAGAGCACATGGGTTTAAGGGAATGTCTTCTCTTTGTTACTTTTTTTTTCCATTTTACCCTCAGAGACCTCTTATGATTGGGTGAGGTGAAAACCAAAGCAGACACAAATACAGAATGCCTAAAGAGGTCCCATTTTCATGGGGCATCTCTAGGACTGCATCACATTTCACAGAAAGATTACATTACAAACTGGATGAAAAGACGAAGGGAGTTTAATGCTGTTCAGGCTCAATTAATCTCATGCTGGAGTCTCCATCACACAAAGTATTTTAAAAAAAAATCCATGCCCCCCCCCCCCCAGGGTGAGTGTATCATAGAAAATGATTATAACTAGTCCTTGACCTACAGCCACAATCTAGACCCAAATTTCTATTGCTAAGTGAGAGTTAAGTGAGTTTTGCCCCATTTTATGACCTTTCTTGTTGTTAACTGGATTGCTGTGGTTGTTAAGTTAGTAACACGGTTCTTTTTTAAAAAATATACTTTATTGATTTTACAATTAAAATAGACCAACAACACACACATAAATGCAAGAGAGAAAAAGTAGACAAGAAAGAGAAAAAAATAGAAAGAAAAAGATAGAAAACATTTAAAAATATTTTCATCTTCAACAGTTTGTGAGGACTCCTTTTTATCCTTATTTTATTCCACGTACACAATTAATCCTTACATATATCTGTATATCACTACTATGATTCTAAAGCCCATGTCACACTGCACCAATGGATGCAAAGAGGATGTAAAACCGACAAAAAAGCTTGCCATCCGTTGGTTAACGCGATGTACTCACTGCCTCCGTTTTGCTTCCTCTCTATCCGTCCAGCATCCGTTTATTGACGTTTCATCCGCTCAGAAAGTTTTGAGCTGCTCAAAACTTTTGCGTGGAAAATGTATCCAATTCGTCCATTCTGCATTCGCTACGCATCCGCTACGCATCCGTTACACATCCGTTCTGCATCCGCTATATCCACTAGGCATCCGCTGCGCATCCGCACAACTCGCATCCGCTCGGACGCAGGGAGGAAGCGGAACGGACGCGGAACGGATGCAGCAAGGAAACAAAGCGCTTAAAACGGAAGAAACGTCCGCAGAGGGGACCTATCTCGGATATTAAGGATGTCTAGAGGATGCCTACAGGATGCCTAGAGGATGCAAAGGGACACCTATATTGCCTATAAAAAGGGGGAGCAACTCACCTGCATCTCACTTTCAGACCAGCAGCCCACCTGTGCAGACCTCTTCAGCCTTCATCTGACTCTTCCTCTTCCACAGCATCCAGTCATGTCCACCGTGGATCGTAACACAGTCCTTTTGGCAGCCACCATCCTTCTGCAACAGTGCGAAGCCATCTACAGGCTCTGTGAACTCTACTACGGGAAGAAAAAGAGGCGGCCAAGAAGCGTCTGGGTCCGAAAATGGATCGGGAGAAGAGCAAAGTACGGACTGTACAACAAGCTGATGGTGGGGCTCAGGAGCGAAGACACTCGGGCATTCCAGAACTTCATGAGGATGCCTCCAGCCACGTTTGACAAAGTTGTGCAGCAGCTGACACCCAGGTTGACCAAGGCAAACACCAACTTCCGGCCCAGCCTGGAACCTGGGCTCAAGGTGGCACTCACTCTGCGCCACCTGACCTCAGGGACCACCTACAGGAGCATGCAGTATGGCTGGAGGGTGCCACACAACACCATCAGCATTGTGGTCAGAGAAGTGGTGCAGGCCATCATCGAAGAATACCTGCAGGAGCTCCTCCAGTGCCCCTCCACTGAAGAAGGATGGAAGAAAGTTGCAGAGCAATGGTATCAGAGGTGGAACTTCCCACACACCATTGGAGCCATTGATGGCTAGCACGTGGCCTGCAAAGCACCAGCCAAGTCGGGGTCCACTTATTTCAACTACAAGGGCTTCTTCAGCATCGTCCTCTTCGCCATGGTCGATGCTGACTACAAGTTCATGTACATCGATGCTTCAGGCAGTGGCTCATCTTCAGATGCCCAGGTATACAACACCAGGGACCTCAAGGAGGGGCTGGAAGGTAACCTCATCTTGGGCTTCCTAGATCCAGACCCCCTGCCCAACGACACGCAAGATGTGCCCTACTTCATCGTGGGGGATGATGCCTTCTCCCTCAGAACCTACCTCATGAAGTCCTACACCTCCAGACTCCTCATCCGTGAAGAGAGGATCTTCAACGACAGGCTGTCCAGGGCAAGGTGGGTGGTGGAGAACACCTTTGGCATCCTGGCCAACAGGTTCCAGGTACTTCTCATCACCATGCAGCATCGCCCAGAGACCATGAGGAGGATCGTGGAAGCTTGCTGCATCCTGCACAATCTCATGTGCACCCGCTACCCAGTCTTGCAGAACAGGCTCGTGGACCTCCAACAAGGCAATGGGGACATGGAGCCTGGGGAATGGAGGCAAGGGCAAAACCTGATATACACTCAGAATGTGCAAGGCCCCAACAGAGCCTCACGGGAAGGGAAGAAGCAACGCAACCTCCTGAGACACTGGTTCAACTCCCCAGCTGGAGTGGTGGAGTGGCAAGACAGTGTGATAGATGATTAATGGGTGCTTCCTTCAGCCTGTCTCATCACACGGATGAGATTGGGCCATGTATGTTGGGTGGGCCTACAATGAACAGGGCGTTTAATAAAGAGTTGTGTTTGTGTTAACATGTGTGGATGATTGATTACATTATTATTGATAAAAAAGGGCCATAGGTGTGGTTCCTGGGAGGGTCGACCATACAGTCCCACTATGCTTGCACTGGAGGTTTATCTATCCCACAGCTATTACCCATCCCAAAGGTATCCCTGCCCATCCCACTGCTATCTTAACCCATCCCACAAGCATGCAAAGGCTTAAGCCAATTCTAAAAGTTTCCACCAAGACTTTATTAAAAATAAAAATGAAGCAAGTGTGTGAATCAAAGATAAACTTTATTGAACAACAAGTTGTAAAAAAAAAATGACCCAAGTCAAGTGTCCAAATAAAGTCCACAGGTAGCCAGCTACCCAGTCTCTGGCACTCTTATTGGTCACTCGGAGGTGTGCCCAGTCTCAGGGGTGAAGGGTCCAGGTGCTGTGGAGGTGGCTGGTGCTGGAGTGCTGGTCTGTATCGTCATTGGGGTGCCTGGCCCCGAGAGGACAACAGGGGATGGTGTGTGGAGGAAGCTCTCAGACAGTTGGCTCAGACCTGCGATGCTGAGAGGACCTTCCTCCATGCCATGGGGTGTCAGCCCCAGTACCGATGAGAGATGTACTGAGGCTGGGTTTGGCTGTGGGGTGGAGGAAGGAGTAGTGTAGTGGGGCTGTCTGGTCTGCAGCTGGGTGAGGACTGGTGTTGGTGGCATCGCTGTCGTCGGTGGCATCATTGGCGTGGGTGGCATCGGTGGCATCAGTGGAACCGGTGGCAACGGTGTCACCCGATGACTCTGTGCCTGGACTGGGAAGGGCTGCTGCCTGTGCTGCTGAACTTCCTGGTAGCCGTAGCGCTGGTAGGTGAGGGGCTGTGGAAAGCCTTGGAATGGGAGAGACATCACCTGGGGTGGAGGAGCAGACCTGGGCTGGGTGGGAGCAGGTTCCTCTGGATCTGGAGGGTTGTGAAGCAGCTTGGTGATCCGGTCCTTCACCACCTGGTACTGGGCTTCCTCCATGTTCCTGAAGGTCTGGTTGACATAGGTGAGGAAGGGCTTGTGGTTGGAGGATGAGGAGTCGGTGCTGACCAGCTGAGAGAGGAGATCTATACTGGTGCGGATGGTGTCCCTGATCTCCAGCAGGACAGTGTATCTGCCCCTCCTGCTGTCTGGCTCTCTGCCTTTCTGTGGAGGTGGAGCTGGGGGGGGTGGATGCGGCTACAACTGTGGTGGACTCGATGTCTCCTTTCTCCCACCGCACCAGGGAGTCCTCCATGCGCTCCACCACGGTTACAACAGCTGTCCGCGGGTTCTCCGCCGTGGCACGCTCCACAGAAACCTGCCTGGAGACAGGGACTGACTCTCGGCCGGAAGAGGGCTGGGTCTCAGCAGGCTGCTGGAGAGAGAGGGTAGTGAGAGGGGCTCCTGGTGCTCCTTGGTGGCGGATCTCACCCTCCAGGAAGCTGCACCTGGCCATGACATAGGTCTCTCTGTCCGTCAGCTTAACTGTGGCCTGGCCAGATTTCTTCAGGTGCAGCTTCCCGTACCAGGTATGCATATGTTTCCACCAGCCGAGGAGCACCTCCGAAGTGTAACCCATACTCTCCGCCCTCTCTCTACAAGCAGCCTGCTTCCACTTGGTGTCCCTGTACAGCCAGTGTCCCTTCCGCCACAGATAGTCGTTCTCTCTCAGCCACTCCAGCATCTCATCCTCGTGCGCCTCCTCGATGAAGTATTGCCTCCTCTCCCGTTGTCGCGTACGCCTCTTCCTCCCTTTGGCAGGACCAGATGGGCCCTCATCAGATGGGCTCCCAGGTGGTAGGGGCTGCTCCTCCACACCACCAGCAGCACCAGCAGGGTCATCATCATCATCATCATCATCATCATCATCACCAGCAGGATCACAATCATCATCACCATCATCATCAGCAGCAGCAGCATTAGCAGGATCATCATCATCATCATCATCATCAGCAGCAGCAGCAGCAGGACCAGGATCAGCAGCAGCAGAGTAAGCATCAGCAGCGCCAGCAAGACCAGGAGCACGAGCAGGACCAGGAGCACGAGCAGGACCAGGAGCATGAGTAGGACCAGGAGCACGAGCAGGACGAGCAGGACGAGCAAGACCAGGAGCACGAGCAGTACGAGCAATACAAGCAAGTCTAGGAGCACGAGCAGGACGAGCAGGACGAGCAGGACGAGCAGGACGAGCAGGATGAGCAGGACCAGGAGGAGCTTCAGCAGAGTACGCAGCAGCAGAAGTACCACCGCCAGGAGCAGCTTCAGCAGAGTATGCAGTAGCAGAAGCACCACCGCCAGGAGCAGCTTCAACAGAAGCTCCAGCACCAGAAGAGCGAGCCCGAGCAGCAGAAGCCCCAGCAGAAACAGAGTCAGGGACAGGGGGCGGGAGGGTGACCCTGTCCCTCTTGGCAGGGATGGCAGTAGGTTGCTGAGGCTTTTGCTTCCTCCCCATGGTTGTGGGGTTGCTGGCTGGCAGGGGGGCTGGCAGGGAGGCTGGCAGGCACCAAGGCTAGCAGAAAGGCTGGCACCAAGGCTGGCAGGAAGCCTGGCAGGCAGGCAGGCAACAAGGCAGGCACGAAGGCTGACAGGCAGGCAGGCACCAAGGCTGGCAGGAAGCCTGGCAGGAAGCCTGGCAGGCAGGCAGGCACCAAGGCTGGCAGGCAGACTGGCTGGCAGGGAGGCTGGAAGGCAGGCTGGCAGCAAGGCTGGCAGGCAGGCAGAGAGCAAGGCTGGCAGGGAGGCTGGCCAGGAGGCTTGGAGGCAGGCTGGCAGGAAGGCTGGCAGCAAGGCTTGCAGGCAGGCATTCAGGCAGGGCAGGCAAGGACTTGATGTATCCGGCAGCAGGTCTTTCCTCCGAATGCTGGCCACGTGCAAGCTACTTCTCTTTATATCTGGGGGGCTTACGCAATGCATCCCCCCGCATGCGCAATTAACGCCAGGCATCCGTTCGGCTTCCGCTGTGCATCCGTTTCATCCGCTGTGCATCTGCTGTGCATCCGCTTCATCCACTCGGCGTCCGCTCTGCATCTGCTGTATCCGTTCTGCATCCGCTTTGCTGAGGCCCCCCGGAAGCCGTGTGGATGTGCCATCCGCTCCCATCCGCTTCCATCTGCTGGGCTTCTGTTCCGCATCCGCTTTCCACCCGCTCTGCGTCCTCCCCCCGTGCGTGTTATCCGCTCTGGTTATGCAAATTTTTGCCCCTTTTGAGAGTGGATAACAACAGATGGAACATTTTGCTCGTCCGTTGTGTCCGTTTTGCATCCGTTGGGCAGTGTGACAGGACCTTTACATGGTTCTTAAGTGAATCTGGCTCCCCCCGTTGACTTTGTCAGAAGGTCACAAAAGATCCTGTCATAAATATGAATCAGTTGCCAAGTGCCTGAACGTTGATCACATGACCTTAGGGATGCTGCAATGGTTTTGAGTGTGAAAAATGGTCATAAATCACTTTTTTCAGTCACTAAATGAATGACTATAAGTTGAGGACTGTCTACATATTGTTGCTAAATTATGGTACTTTTTAATGTTTTACAAGTCTCACTTTTTTTTTATTCATTAAAAAATACCCAACAGTAACTTGAAGCGAAGCACTGCTGCCTCAACGGAGTGCCTACCTCTTTTGGCTATTTCTTAGTTTCCCTGAGAAAAAGAATTTTACAAATAAATGCAGCCTTTGCTTTTTTTTAAAAAAAGAAAACCCAATGGCTATGTCTCAGTTTCAACTTAAATATAGTTGCTTAATACCCTAGCCCCTCAGAAAGAAAAATAATTATGTTTTCACACTGAGCAGAAGAAAGGGCATAAAAAGGGCAAGTTACATTAAAAGCAGTGGGTAACATTCCTGTTGTGTAAAATGTGAAATTCTTTCTCCAGGAGAACTGATAAAATGGAGAAGGTGCAGGAATAAAACTGCTATTATATTGCAATGTTTTTCAGTCTATTTCTCCCCTTAAGCAGCAGCACATATATTTGTTTATAAATTTATTGTCCTGTTATTGCCGCTTGCAAAATAGGTAACAACTTTTTAAAAAAAATCAGAATAGAGATGTCAGGAAAAATGAACAATGACTATTTCTCCCTACAGAAAGAAGAAAAAGAATGGCAGTGTAGGGGGACTTACAGCAAATCCTGCCAGAAATGAAGCAGATTAAAAGATTCTAATAAACGGAGTTTTTATGAAACAATAACTCTGGAGCAGTGATTGACTGATTTATTAGATTTTTATCCCAGCTTTATTATTTTATAAATAACTCAAGGCAGTGAACATACCTAACATCCCTTCCTCCTCCTTTATTCCCCACAACAACAACCCTGTAAAGTGTGTTGGGTGGAGAGAGAGTGACTGATCCAAGATCACCTAACTGGCTTTCATACCTAAGGTGGGACTTGAACTCACGATCTCATGGTTTGTGGCCTGGTGCCTTAACAACTATATTGAATTGGATGTCCTCAAAATAGCAATGGGCAAGCTGTTCAGTTTCAGAACATAAATGGTTCTCCAGAGAGCACATGGGCACATTCACTAGACTGCCAGCACCATTTTAAAGGAGCCCCTTGTTCTCTTGAGATTTCATTGTAGCCTACCTGTTCAACTGCCATAAAATAGTGCTATTTCTTTCCATTCTTTAATTTGTGCTGCAATACCATTCCATTGTGGCGCAGTGGTTAGAAGTATTGCAGCCTGACTCTGCCCACTGCCAAGAGTTCGATCCTGACTGGCTCAAGGTTGACTCAGCCTTTCATCCTTCCGATGTTAGTAAAATAAGGACTGATATTGTTGGGGGCAATATGCTGATTCTCTACTTTGCTTAGAGAGGGCTGTAAAGCATTGTGAAGCACTATATACACGTCTAAATGCTACTTCTATTGCTCATTATCTGGGTAACACATGCCAATGTCTATATTTCTCCATGTTCTATCTGGAAAGTACATGTAGTCCTCAACTTACCACAATTTGTCTAGTGACCACTCAAAGTTACAATTGCCATGAAAAAAGTTATTTATGACCATTTTTCACATTTACAACCATTGTGGCATCTCTAAGGTCACGTGAACAAAATTCAGATCCTTGGCAACTGATTCATATTTATGTCGGTTGTAGGGTCCCAGGGCAATGTGATCCACTTTTGTGCCCCTCTAACAAGCAAAGTCAATGGGGAATCCAGATTCACTTAACAACCATGTTACTAATTTTACAACTGCAGTGATTCACTTAACAAATGTGGCAAGGAAGGCTGTAAAATGGAGCAAAAGTCACTTAAGAAAAGTTTCATTTTTGTTTTTTCTGTTTTCTGTTGTTAGCAATAGAACTTTTGGGTTGAACGGCAGTCTTAAATCGATGACTACCTGTATTCCTGTATTGGGAATGAAGGGACAGAAGTCCCAATATTCTGCTATTATGCCATTTCAAGCCTTTATAAGTAGTTTCTTTTGCAGTTTACACACATTGTATTCATATATATCAGGAAAAATGCAGTAAACAAGACTGACCCGAGGAAGCTCGTGTAGTCACATGACACTGAAACAGCCAATAAGCATTACATCAATCCCATTTGCCTCTGGTCACCTAAATGCCAGCGTTCCAGCAAACCTCCATTCCAATCAGTAATTCCGAGCTTTGGAAGCCATATTCCATGATTCCACTAACTTCACCTCTGATACAAAGGATGGCCAAATTTAGCTGGTTTTATATACCTTGGGACTGCCACTGGATGCAGTAAAGGAGGGAAAATTACTTAAACACTCGTACAGATAAGGATGACTTATGTCTATCTTACTCACAGGCTAAGAATGAGATTAAAGCAACATAACGTGGACCCCGATGGGAAAACACTTTGCCGATCCCTGTTTGTATCATGATAAATGCTAGCTTTGACATTCAAAGCTTGATGAACTGTGAACTGGGTAAAATATCGGAAATGTTGTATTAGGGAAAAGCCTCCATGTGTATAATCCGGTGAGTATTAAATTAGTTCTACACACATGAGCTCTTTGTGTTGCATGGAAATTATCATTACAAATTGAACGATGGTTCTCCTCACTCTTCCCCCCTCCCTTCTTTACAGTAGATTTCCTGTGCTTCTGTGGCAGGAGGTAATTTATTTTTCTGTTTATACTCTTTAGATGTGAACAACAAAAGCTCATTAGTCACACAGCTGTCTCCTGCCACTGTATCTCAGGAGAGTCTTTAAAGCATAAATGAGCTCAGTATAAGCTGCCACGCTCACTGCAAGGGAGAATTGGGGGAGGGAAGGAAGCACATTTATTAATGTGAGTTATCAGAAAAAGGAGAAAAAAAAACCCAACAAGTACACAGCATCTAGTAACATGTGTAAATAGAATAAATGGAGTGCGTCCATTGCTATCATTCATCATTGCAAGAATAATCCCAGCCATCAGTCAAACTCTTCTTTGCATAAGATATTAAAGGAACCACGAGGCCATAATAAAGCAATTCAATTGTCCAAAGTCTTATATGATGGTTTAATTTCCATCTATCCCGTTCCAGGGAAGAAAAATGAGTGATTTGTATCTGAATATTTGTTTCTCCTTCATGGTTTTTCTCCAGCTTGACTCCCTCTAGATAGGTTGAAATCAATGCCCGTGATCCCCACCCAACATAGCACTTTGCCTGTAGAGCCAGTTTCGTCAAAGTACTGGTCTAGAAACCTGGAGGTGCTGAATTCTAGTTCCACTTTAGGCATGAAAACAGGCTGGGTGACTTTGGGCAATCTCTCTCTCAACCAAAACCACCTCACAAAGGTTGTTGTTTTGGGGACAACAGGAGGAGGAAGGAGTATGGTGTACTTTTGCTCCCCTGAATTACCTATAAACTAAGGAAGGATAAAAATCCAATAAATAAGTGTGTGTGTGTGTGTGTGTGTGTATATACACATATATAATATGTGTATATATATATAATATGTATATATATATATATATATATATATATATATATATATATGTGTGTGTGTGTATGTGTGTGTGTGTGTGTGTGTGTGTGTGTGAGTGTGTGTGTGTGTGTGCGCGCGTATATATGTGTGTGTGTGTATGGTATTCAGCTTTGTTCGGGTATTTTCCCACGTCATTATAGTTGTGCTTTTAAAGTTGTAGCAATGTTTCGGCAGAATCTCATCTGTCATCAACAGGCTTCTGTATTGAGTTCATCTGTGAGTCAGAATTTTACAGTTTTATATATATATGGATCTTTGGTTATTCGGGTTTTCTCCCGCGTAAAATTGGAAATATCTAGGTGATGTTTCGATGAAGTCTCAGTCATCATCTTCAGGCTTGTGTCTTCGGAGAAGCACAAAGCCGAAGACACAAGCCTGAAGATGATGAATGAGACTTCATCGAAACATCACCTAGATATTTCTAATTTTACGCGGGAGAAAACCCGAATAACCAAAAATCCAAATACAAATACCCACGAAAACCTCAGAAAACAAATATATACATACGTATATATGTATATACGTATATATGTAGGTCTAGGTGTGTTCCGGTCTTTTCCCGTGTAAGCTTAAGAGTATCTTGGTGACATTTCGGTTAGGTCCCACTTGCCATCTTCAGGCTGGTGCTTTCAGCTTTGTGCCAGTGCAAGCAATGTGAGAGCTGCCATCTCTCTATAAATACTGGTGGTGGGGGCTGGTGTGCTGGGCTGGTTAGCCGCACTGCTGCCTCTTGATTGGTTGATGGAGTTGATGTTGGAATAATAGGCTGTGTGATGGCCTTGTGAGTTTTGTTGTGGAGATATCCTGAATCTTGTGCTGTAATCTCCTAGGTCGTTTGTTTTGTAGTGAATTTTTTTTCTGTTAGCCTCTGGTGTTTTAATGGCTTGGGTAATGGGTTGTGTGATTGACTTGCGAGTTCTTTTGTTGTGGTATCCTGGGTCCTGCATTGTAATCTCCTAAGTCATTTGTGTTTTGATCTCTTTTCCATTAGCCTCCTGTGTAGTAATGGCTTGGGTAATGGGTTGTGTGATGACCTTGTGAGACTTATTGCTGTGGTATCCTTGGTCTTGTGCTGTGATATCCTGGGTCATTTGCTGTGTTGCAACTTCTTGAGTTCTTGTGGTGTAATTTCCTGAGTTTTCTGATGTGATATCATGAGCGAGTGGCTGTGATGTAGCATTCTAGGTTTTAGTCTGGCTTCGAATTTGGGGTCTGGGTCTGTGTTCTTGGCATGTGTCAGCTTGTTTGGTTTTGGGGGAGGGTGGTGCGACAGCTGGTGAGGTAGCCATGATCTGTTTTCTGGATGGTGATTGTCCTTCGTTTATAGGATGGGCTTGGGCCTGGGTCTGATGAGGGGGATAGGCGGTGGTGTCCCATGTTGTTTCAGGTCTGGTGTTGGTTTTCATGGCTGGGACTCGTTTATGAGTGAGGGCTAGCTTCCAGATGTCTGGTAGGTGGGAGGTATCGTCCCATCTATTCATGTTATGGGGGTGTTTCTCTAACACGATGGCTTCCCTGATTATTCTCCTGCTGGAGTGTTCAGTGTTGGATATTAATTTGGATCCTTCAAAATTAATTTCATGTCCTGTGGCTTTAAGGTGCTGGAAGAGGGAGGAAGTATTTTCTTCTCTTCTGACTGTGTTTTTGTGTTCTGCGATGTGGATTTAAAATAAAATAAAATGTGGATTTTATTTTCTGATTGTTTTTGCCAATATGTAAGACAGAGCATTTATTTGTTGAGATTTGAAGTTGCCATTTGTTTGACCATTCTGATACATAGTCAAGATCTTTTTGAAGGGTAGCAGTGTTGTCTATGGTGTTGAATAGCTTTACATCATCAGTGAAGAGAACGCAGTTGCTCTTGGTATGATCACAGAGGTCATTCATGTAGAGTATGAAGAGAGTTGGTCCTCAAACACTGCCTTGGGGGACACCATTGTTGACAGGTACAGAATTCGACAGGACGCTCCCAATTTTGACCATTTGTTGTCTGTTTGACAGGAATGCTTCTATCCACTTATGCAGGTGTTCAAAGATTCCACAAGATTTTAGTTTTAGGAGTAGTTTGTCGTGTACCACTGAATCAAAGGCTTTACAGAAATCTAGGTAGATTATGTCTATTGCTTTGCCTTGATTGAGTTGTGTAGTCCATGTGTCTTTGCGGTGTAAGAGTTGCAGACTACATGATAATCTTCAGCACTGTGGGGAATGGATCCATCCAGAAAACCCAGTTGCTTTTTGAAAAAGCATCTTTGGGACAAGGATCTGGATTGTTGAAAACTGCTGAAGGGCCATGTATTCAATTAAGACATCTATTGATTCCTCAGTTTGCATTTTATTAAATCATCAAATCAGCCTGCAGTTTTGGGAAATGTTTTGGAAGAATCAAAGTCTACGATTTACTGGATTTAAAATCTGTATTGAAGAAACATTCTCCTTGTCACTCTTTGAACTGGCTCTTTATCAAAGAAATGAAAAGATCGATCGCTATCATTCCATGAGAGAAAGACTTTAAGTCACCATTACACTAAGTCAAGTCACTTTTGAATTTCTATTATGGCATATATGTCTCATAGGTTTCATTGAGGAAAGGCACATGTGACAACTTCTTCAAGAGAAGGGTAGAGCATAAATGAAATAGTTCTCGAATACTTGTCATAAGATGATGAGCAGTTATGATTACATATAGATAAAACATAACAGGAGTATACTGCTAGAGAGGCAAGATTGGCTGCAACGTCCTTGCAGATTTACACCTGACTGCACACCTGGACTTGCTTCTCTACAATATGGAAATGGTTCTTAGAACATGTAATTATGCAGTCGCAGGAAAGAAAGAATTTCATTTATTCTAAAATACTTATTTTTTTCTGATGGAAGAATCAGAAGCTGTGGGGAATGAATATTCATTCATTCAGCTTTCTAAGCCTCAGATGATAGGGAGGAAGTTTCAAAAGAAAGAGAAGCTAATGTTTGCAAACTACATTTCCCAGTCAGCAAATGATGCAAATTTATCATGTAAAAAATCCTTACTGCTCTTTCCCTTCATAGGAGGAAAGAGATGAACGTGGCCGCTAGAGGGAGAATGTGTTTTGTTTTATACTGTACTTTGTCTAAAAAACCTAAAGGCAGGATAAGGGTGAAATTGGGAGATCAAGGGTTACTAGTTTGGCAAATTCTTTAGCATAATCTGAAACAGTATATGGTAAGAGACTGCATTATCTCTTTATTGGTGGTAGGTACATGTCACAGTGCCTTGGCTTGAACTTTATTGCTAGATTGCAGAGCCATAGAATAGATAATATAAGCATCCTTGGATTATATATTTATTTATTTACTTATTATTTACATTTCATATTTTTAACTGCATATCTCCCTCAAAAGTAAGCTGGCTATGGTTGCTGCATCCTAGACAAAATGAGCAAACCTGACTCCTTATCAGGGATTGTGGCATGTAGTTTGGGTACCATAAAGACTGGTTACCTTATCTACTCTTTCCTTTTGTGGTTTAGACATTAACTGTGGTTTAGACATGAAAATAAAGTGGTTTAGACATGCACTAATTAATTATAAGGGGAGAAAGGAAAATAAATATATTGTATATTTGGGAAAGGCAAGCATATAATTTGAACGAAGATAGTCTGAACTTATGGAGTTGATGAATACCTTTGCAGAAATGAAGAGGTAGGTTGAGATACGAATAAAACAGCAAAAATTTATACAAATGAAATATCAATTGGTATATGTTCTTGTGAGTGTGCGTAAAAGTCAAAATTCATAGGTTGGCACTAGTTGCCTGTTAGGTAAAGATAAGGTAAAGGTTTCCCTTATCCAGTGGTATCCAACTCTGTGGAGCAGTGCTCATTTCCATTTCTTAGCTGAGAGAGCCAGCAGTGTCCAAATACATTTTCTGTGGTTATGACTATGCACCAGCATGGCTATGCACCAAAGGCACACAGAATGATGTTACCTTCCCACCAAAGTGGTACCTATTTATCTACTCACATTTGCATGCTTTCAAACTGTTAGGTGGGCAGGAACTGGGGCAAGTAATGGGAACTCATCCCGTCATATGGTGCTTGGGTCTCGAACCCAGCTAACAAGTTCAGCATCTTCAACTGCTGAGCCATCATGGCCCCTAGTTGCCTGTTATGGCCCATTAAAGAGTGATAATGGAAAAATCAAGGATGAGTTTGGAGAAAAAATGTGCAACATACTGAACAAATGCAATCTGGGGGTGGGGTGGGGGAGTTAATTGACATAAATGAATGAATTGGTGGGAACAAGCTATACATGTACAGAAAAGGAGACTCAGCCATTTTGAGGCCCAAGAATCAATCAGATTGTGCTCAGAAGCTGTTGAGTATAAACTTAGAAATAGGTAGGTTTATTTCAAATATATATATAAAACAGGAGCACTCTGATTGTTTGTGATGAAGAACTGGGACAATCAGTGGAACATACACAAGTGTTAAAAAATTCTGAGCAGGAGACAGACAATTATCTGGTTGTGTCAACTCTGGGTTTTAAGAAAAAATGAACACTGACGAAGAAATTAGAAAATTCAAATCCCAACTACTGGTGATCCTTGACTTACACCTGAACATTTCATGATGGTTCAAAAGTACAACAGCCTCAGAAAAAGGGACTTAGAACCCATTCTCAAAGTAATAATTATCACAATGATCACATTACCCCCTTGTGGTCATATAATCACAACTCAGGTGCTTGGCAACCAGCTCACTTTTACGATGGTTGCAAGTGTCTTTTCATCCCAGGATCACATTTGCGATCTTCTTAACTGCCTTCTGACAAGCAAAATCAATTGAGGAAGCCAGATTCGCTTAACGACCATGTGATTCACTTAACAACCATGCAATTCACTTAAGGACCATGGGAAAATGGTCATAGACTCAGATCAAGTAATAACTTGCTAAATGACTGCATCCTTTAGCTACTCAAATTCCGGGTCCAGTTGTGATTGTGAGTCAAGGACCACTTGTAAATTAATGGAAACTAAGTGCCAGTAAAGAGGATGTGAGAGCTGCATAAAACAGAGGGAAAATAATTATGGTACAACGTATAAAACTTCAGTGTGGAGTTATCCTAACAGTAAACATGAAAAATGCTGAAGTTGTAGGCTTAATTATTTTCCCTCCAACTCTCCCTTGAGGCCTTCAACATCAGATATTATATCAGATGTACATACAATATTGATGTACATTTGATTCCATGCCCACCAAAAAAAAAAAAAATTACCACAGTTTTCGTTTATTTTTCATCTCTCAGCATATGCATCTTTTTTAGAAATCAGCTTTATTCATCAGATGCAGCGAATTTTTGTCCTAGTTCTCATACAAAAGTACTGAAGAGTACACATGCGGCAATTTCCTGTCCCTTGTGCTTTATTTTTCTGTCCCCAGCAAAATGAAACAAGGCAAACGAATAACAACAAAAACATTCAGAACAAGAGTTGTGAGTAATAGTGCCAAGTTTTGCTCTGAACCCTGGATGCTGACTTTCAGGCTCCACTGACTGTGTACACTAAAATGCCAAATCACTTTGCAGGGATGAGAAAAGATTCTTCCCTAGGTGCAGGGAACTAAAGGTACAGGGAAGCTACACAAAGGGGGTGTAACATAGATCTATTTCTGAAGCTAAAGAAGTGCTGTGCAAGCTCTAACAGATCATTTTGGCCTCATGTAGACAGCAGGGGGTTGATCTCCAGTAATAATTGAATTACAACAAGTCAGTGTAGTAGTGGATTCTTGGGCAACAAGTAGAAATTCAGGTTCCCTCTTGTCCAGGGGTGTCAAATTCGTGTCATCACGGCAGCATCATGTGACGTATTGGGACTTTTTCCCCTTTCACTAAACAGGGCATGGGCGTGGCCAGCATGTGACGCATCTGACCACAGGCCAGGAGTTTGATAACCCTGCTTTGGATCAAGGAATTTACTGGATCAGGGTTTTTTTGCAGACCATCTTACATGACAGGATTGATTTAAGGATAGTACGAAGGGAGACTCACCCATCTACACCAGCTTGATCTCCAAAAGATAGGTAGGAAGTAAGCATTAAGAAGGAATTGAAGAACAACGGGATAGTCAGCTTATATCTTAACCTTTAACTGTCCTGAAAAACTTTAGCATTCCTTTCCTTAAACTGATAACAATAATAACACAACTAGATGTGTTTTCCCAGTGGGAGAAACCATGCTTGAGTTTCATGTCTATGGAGATTCTCAGTCACGCAGGTCATGGTTGTCCCAAAGATGCCCTTTCAAGAGGCAACTGGACTTTTTTGTTTTTTCCTTGAAGGCGTTTTGCTCCTCATCCAAGAAGTTTCTTCAGTTCTGATTTAATGTGGAAGAATGGAAGGATTTGTATTCCTTAGCACTCCTTCTGAGAGTTATTGAGGCCACCTGGAGGTTTATCTGTGCCCTCAGGGTCACCTGAAGAGTGCAACTTTATGGAACTGCTGAAAGGACTGTGTTGTGGAGTGTCATTTTTCAAATTTTCTTAATATAATTATTTTTGTCACTCTCATGTTCAATGCTACTACAATTCTTGGTAAATAGTAACATTTCAAAGAATAATTGTAAAAACAATGTTTACCTTTGATGGCAAATACTCCATGACAGAAATCTTTGAAGCTGATCTTGCCCAGATCATTTGGATCCAAGTATTTGGCAAATTTTTCCACCTTTGGGGAAAAAAAATGAAATATGTTAAAAGCATGGGCCACATCATTTCTCCTAGAATGACAGGTGGAAAATACAGGGCTTTCTTTTCTCTCTCAAGTAAGAAATTTAAATTAGGAGGAGGAAAGTAATGCACAAATCAACTTTATCTGCCTCTGCTCCATCTTTCTAAACAATAATGTTCAAATCTATTTTATGACATTTTTTTAAAAAAAACCATTTTGGAAATGATGATAATGATGATGATGATTAATGTTGATAAATGTATTTGCTGCCAGACTCCCAGTAGCCATGATCAGGTCTTTTGAGCATGTGAAAAGAATAATATGCTACTTAAACATTGAAGGAAAAGAGCCATGTTACTTTATCATAGCCAAATATAAGTAGTTTTCAACATACAACCACAATTGAACTACAAATTTCACTTGCTAAATGAGATAATTGTTAAGTGATTTTTGCCACCTTTTACAATCTTTCTTGCCATAGCTATTAAATGAATCACTGCAGGTGTTAAGTTAGTAACATGGTTGCTAACCAAATCTGGTTTCCCCACTGATTTTGCTTGTCAGAAGGTCACAACATGGATCACATGACCCCGGGACACTGCAACCATCATAAACATGAGACAATTGCCAAGTGTCTGAACTTTGATCACATGGCCGTGGGGATGTTGCAACGGTTATAAATGTGAAAAACAGCTATAGGTCACTTTTTTCAGTGCCACTATAAATTCAAACAGTCACTAAAGGCACTTTTGTAAGTGAAGGACTACCTGTATCTGGTCTATTAGCACATTTTCAGAGTAATAAATGTGATTTAAAAATTAAATAAAAATACTATAATTTTTTAAATATCTCACAATATTTTAAAATATCTCACAAAAGCTAATGCCTTTTAATGTAAAAGGATGCCATCGGACCCTCCTGGTTTTATGCTACTGGTAATATGCTACTGATACAGGTCTGTTGAGACCTGTTTCTTCCATTTGCAGTGAGCACTGAAGTAGACAACCAGTACTGAATTTTTTTCCCTTTTACATGTTATATTAAGAGCCTGATTCTGGTAAATACATTTCTTCTGGTGGCTGACCATTAAAAAGAAGAATACTGAGAACCATCTCCAAATTTTTTTCTCCTGTTGACGTATCATTCTGGAGGGTTTGCCCACTAATTCAAAAATCACAGGATTATCATAAAGCTCGAGTGTAAAATAACAAACATAGGAAGAATCTACATGGTCAGATGAAAATGTTTAGCTGCTGAGCTTTCAAAAATCAGTTAGACTTGTGGAAAAAGTCTTTAACCTGCCAGAGAAGAAATTCAGACATGGCATTCCCTGAAATTTGGAGTTCTAATCTCTAGCCTATCAGTGTAGAGTTAACACACACTGCCAGGAATCTGCATGAAGATTGCAGATAGAAATACTATAAATAAATCAAGTAAATTGCAGGTGTTTTGTTTCAGATAGCTATATATAACCAAGCTCACAGTGACAGGATCGTGGTAGCAGAAGGAATATCAGAAGAAGCTAGCTAAAGACAACATAAGAAAATCTACATGCAATTACTGAAGTTCCAATTTTTATCATAACTGTTCAAGAGCCTAAGTAGGGCTTCTTCTCCAGATGCAAGGCAAAGGAGAAGTTGATGCGCAAGGAGGATGCCTTTTAAATAACCTAGATACGAATCACTTAGATCAATTAAAACATCATCAATAATTCAAATTATGATCAAAGACAAATCATTGAGCAAAATTGTCAGATGGATACTCATTCTCATTCCTGAAACCTCAATATTATCACAATGAAGTTCCTTCATTGGAATCCCCTCATAGTTATATTTGTATTATATCTGGCAAAACTCTAACCTAAATGTACCAAGGTGTGTGAACCAAGCTTATTCATTCATATGGAAAAAATAAGTGGAAATGCTGCCCTGTTTAGCAAGATAGGAATATAGGATTAGACACCTTTTTTATTTTCTAAAAAAATAATAATTTTGGTAAGTAATCACAAGCATGTCAGAGTCTAATGATATCAAACTCAAGGTGCAACTTCAAGACAAGGAGTGGAAAACGAGCAAGTTGTTCAGCACCACGGACAGCTGTCATTTTCAAATAATTTGTGGTGCTTGCTTAAAAAAAAGGAATTCCATGAGAAATACCACCACTTACATTTGTTGCCTGTAAACTGCAGTCCTGCTCAGCAGATACACCTAACTTTTCCCCTCTCTGACATTTCAACCCTATTTCAATTCTATTTCAAGAATTACCTTCTGTTCCACCTGGAATTCCTCTCAAAAACACCCAGGGAACTGACTGTGACAAATACAGTGGTAAACCTTATGATATGCAGTTCTATTAAAGGATAACAAAAAAACACAAACACACACCACATATAGAGAGAAAGAGAGAGAGAAAAAATATAATGACTGCCTTTATATGTTGCATTGTATCCAAATGTGATTAATCTGCTTTTAGCATGTTCTGTGTTTTCAAGAATTACAGTATGTTGAAGATTATGATTTATGGCTTCATTTATGAGAACCAAAATAATTGTAAAAGAGGAAAAAGTGATATATTCTGGGGAGGAGAGACAAGATATACAAAAAAAATTTTTTTAAAAAAATCATCCCCCGCCTAGAAATACATTAGCAGATACCAACACAATTATCTCATCTGTTTTATTTGCTGATAAATTTAACTTAAAGGAAAATATTAGCACCTATGACTTAAGGACCTGAAGACCGTTGCCATTATCCACAACAGGATGCTTTGATTTCTCTTTTGCTCTCTACTAAAAGGACCTAGGGCTAGCTAGGCTAATCTGAAAAGGTTAGGCAGGACCAGGTCTGGTGGTTATACTTGGTTAAGTAAACCATCAAAAAATCCCAGGATCATAGACTAAACAGGGAAGTCAAAGAAACATCCTGAAAGAAGGCAATAACCACTTCCATAGTGGTCCAGGAGTCAATTTCAAGTTAAGAACACTGTTGGGACAAAATTGGGACAGACAGTTTCCAACAAGAACAAAGAACAACTCATGTTTGAAGGAGGGAAATGGTGTGGTTAATTTCTGTTCTGCTGCCTTGGAACTTTCAAATCTGCAAGTAAAGGCTTCAGATCAGAACCTGGCACTTAGGCTACACATTTACTTCTCCTATCCTGCTGTCAGGCCATCAGATCTTCTCTCTCCTTATCCTTCCTGACTGCTCATTCTCTTGCCTGAAGACTTGTTCATAGGGCCCATATTGGCCATGTCACAAAAAGACTTCTTTCCAGTCCTGGTTTCTACTACTTTGCATTCTTCCTCCTTCCTCTGCTGAAGAGTTGTAATTGAGGATTACAAAGAGGGACTGAGAACCATATTTCAAAGAGGAACAAGTGGAACTTGTTTCTAATTATTTGATGGAACCAAGAGAACCCATGACTAGGCATTCCAAGTTTCTACCTAACTAGATAAACTCTTTCTCAAAATATTTCCTGCATTCCCCTCTTAATTTCCCCCCACCCTCATCTAATATTTCATGTTGACTGAGCATGCTCAGCCTCCATGAGTTACTTTTCAATTTACTTTCTTCTCCCCTCCTTAGAGGTGTCTCTTTTCAAGTTGCTAGGATCTCTTCAAGCCTTTGAGTTCTCCCAAGCTTGCTGGTAATTCTGTTTGTAAATAGCTGGCGCCATTTTGGGACTCCAAGAATTATAATTGGTCCACTCTCTTGCAGGGAGTTGGCACATGTAATTCTCTAGAGGTTGCCAATTTAAAATTCCCAGAAGTACCCATCAGCATGGCCAATGATAAGGAATGTTGAGAGTAATCACATCTGGGGGTCTACCAGTTCCCCATTCTGTTTATATAGGATGAAAAGCTAGCAAGATATTTTCTAAGGTTGCTTTTCCTCCTTTTTCATCTCCAGTCGAGAGATACAAGGCAAAAAACGGATCCCATGGCATTATCTGCAGATTGGGAAGCAGAAGTGCCAAACCAGTAGCAGAGCTAATTGGTCACGGACCCAATCTTGGTCCATTCAGACACTTGGCATTTAAGATTATCAAATCTTAAATGTTTATAGATAACATGATCATGTTATCATGTTATCATGTTGTCAAAATATAACATGGAACCCGGTTTTACTGAAACAAGGTACCAGCACAGATGATATGCTCACCCTGAGACCAAGTTGACTCTTCAAGTTTTACACTCACTTACTCTCATTTGTATGCATTGTGTTTGTTTGTTTTTTAAAAATGTTTTCATCTCCCTCCTCCACCTGGATATGAGGATACAGCTCAGAACAAGACTGCTGGACAAGTTATTCTGGAACTTAAAGCAGATAACTCTTGATCTAAGGCTTTGCTGCATCAGTTTATCTCAACCTTAGAAAGAAATGGCCATTATTTCTTCTTACTGCTTGGTGTAGCATGTTAGGAACAATTAATCAGACTTTGAGGAAAGACAAAACACTATCAGGGCTACCAGAATTATTTATGGGAGAGTAAAAGGTTAGCAGCTTATCACCTGAATAATCGGGATTCATGACATGGAAACTCTTCTATTCCCAAAGACATAATCTACTTGAACACACTGGAATGCTATACTATATTTTAAAATAAATACAGATAACCTGCTTGCCTACTCAAGCTTGTGACTCAAAGAAGAAGAACAGGTCCTTGGCATATATTGACCGGCTCAAAGATTTTCCAATCTGGGGACAATCAATTACATATCAGAGTTGAGGAATAGACATTATGCTTTGCTTACAAAAACTCATTTTCTTTCACTGGTACCTTCAGTTAAAAGGCTTCACATCATGTGCAAAGAGGTGTTCACATTTGCAACAAATTTCTCCCTGAGGCTGTTTTGGTACACAACCTAAGGATTTAGGTGTTCATGAACAGCTCATCCAAACCTCTGGAGTTGAGATCTTAATGCCCTCCAAGAATTCTCATTTAATTGTAATTTTAAATGTGACCAATGGGGGAAAAATAAAAATGCATGATTGGTAATCATAATAATGAACTAATTTAACTTAATATTGAATTAAACTATCAAAAGTAGCTTTTATTCTAGCCTTACATATCCCTTCTATCTCTCTCCCGTCCTCCCTCTCCCCCTCTCTTTCTTTTCTGTCTTTCTGTCTATCTTTCATTCATTCAATTTCTGTAGCTGCCCATCTTAGCCGCTTGACTCTAGATGGCCTACAGTGCTAATTGTGGCTATGATCTAACATCAAGCAAGATGGAAATTAGTCAATAAAACTGGAATCCAGGTAGCTGGATTTCTCAACATATTCTCAACATTTCAGTTGCTAAGCAAGACAATTGTTAGGTGAATTTTATGTCATTTTTACAACCATTCTTGCACCAGTTGTTAAGTGAATCAGTACAGTTGTTCAGTTATTAACAAGATTGTTAAGTGAATCTGGCTTCCCTGTTGAGTTTGCTTGTCAGAAGGTCACAAAAGGTGATCATGTGACCCCAGGACACTGCAACCATTATAAATACAGTTGTCAAGTGTCCCAATTTTGATCATGTGACCACAAGAATGCTGTAACAGTCGTGTGTGAAAAGCTGTCATGTCACTTTTTTCAGTGCCATTGTGACTTCAAACAGTCACTAAGTGAATGATTGTAAGTTGAGAATTATTTGCATAGCTAAAAAACATGTTTGTCCTCCCTCTCTGCACACCCTGCTATAAGGTGTACTGTCAACCAGAATAGGCAAAATGAAGCTGAGTAGCCAAAACCTCACTTCCAATCTTTTTCAGATCGTTTCAATGTTTGGATTCACATAGAATGCTAAGCTTATTTAAACATGATTTGTTAAATAAGCCACAAATTACTGGAACTGCACAATGTGCTAGGCAGAATGACTTGGTTGATAAACCACAAGGGGAAGCTACATAAAATACATTAAACCAAAATACAAAATACAGTATTATGGTTTAGCACAGTCTGTGACCTCCAACCCATATATGGTAGACAGAATGTGATAGACCACTGCTGTTGATCTCTTCTTCGCTTTCCTTGGATTTATATGGCCTGTCCCACATTTTGTCTATAAATCACACTGCTTTTGCACGCGGATTAATCTTTTAGTGCGCCTGAGAGAATCAGCCAAATATTGCAGCTAAAAGGCACAACTATATAATTGGCAATTCCATTAATATCGCTAAAGGAAATTCTCACATATTGGATGTGTGTGTATCTTAGCTGGAATTTCCTGTGACATAAAATCAAATACATAAACCTTTTCCCTAGATGGTTGTATGAAAAACTCTTGCATCATTTATAAGAGAAACTGCAGATCTCTGCCATTTTGTATTTAACAGAGAATGCATACGTTTGAAAGATACAAGGTGTTGGAAAATAGTTGGGCTAAAAATAAAAGTATCATGTGAAGGTGAGAGGTAATCGATGAGATTGCCTTTTTGAACTGAAATATTTTGAGTTTGTGCCTCTGATATCTTGACTCTAAAAAGCCCAAAATTCAAAAGTTGCATCTCCTTTGAGATGTCTTGCGATTCTTTTGTTTGATATGCTTTAGTTCCGACTTACAAGTTTGCAAAAGGCTATGACCATAATGCAAACTGGCATGTGGCAGGTTTGAGTCCACTGGTGATAAGGTTTGAGTTCAAACAGTACTTTAAGTGATGATTTGTCTTAAATTTAGGTTGTTGAATAACTCAGAACAGCCATGCTCACACAATGCACTGAATAATAAACCATGGTTTGTGGTATACAGTAGTTAGATTCACAATCCTATCAGGAAGAAAACAGTTACATTGTGGTTGACAGCCTTGTATGAAGCCAAACAGTCAAACAACAATTTACTGCCTAAAAATAAAATATTAGGAATTAACAATAGACCAAAGAATTCAATATGTGCTAAAATATAACAACCATTGTGCATCCCATATGCAGAATTGGACATAAGGAAGACTTAAAGAGTGTCTGTTTTCATATGCCCAATACATGGAATGCTGTAAATGTATTTTGAAAATAAATTCAGCAAGGCAAAAATTAAGTCAACTATTGTTGTCTTCTAAAGTGGAGTTAAAGTAGAACATGCTCCAGTTATGCCCTCACCTAAGAAAATCATCCTTTTTTTTCCACTGGCTCTTTAATAAAACCATCTTCCTTTTAAAAAAAGAGAAATTCTTTCTGGAACAGGTCTAACTGAAGATAATGCTTGTGATGCTTCCCCCTTCACCAACTCCAGGAGATCAAATCAAGAGGAAGCCATCATTCACCCTTCCTCCACAGCCTCATGATATGGCAGGATTTAAGTCACCCCTTTCTTTGTGTGTGTGTGTGTGTGTGTGTGTGTTTCTCTCTCTCTCTCTGTGTAAATTATATGCCATCAAACTGGTGTCAACTCTTAGTGACCACATGGATTTTCTCCACAATGACTAGTCTTTCAACAGTACACCCATTGCTCCTGTAATTGAGACCATCCACCTTGCTGTATGTTGTCATGTTCTCTTTCTTTCTTCTGCGTAGATTACATCATATTCCCTTCCCCGCTTTTCCAGTATGGGCTGCAGCATCCTTAATGGAGGGGGGGGGGGCTTGTTCCCATAGAGACCAAGGCAAGTGGTGATAATCTCGTCTTTGGTACCAGACTTTCAACTCTACGCCTAGCTAGTACTTTCCCTTATGTTCCTCTCTGCAAGCACTACTTGTATATTATTTATTGTGTGCTTATTATATTATTTTGGATTTTTTAGATGATGGGTGGGTAGGAGATTTGGAGTTTATCAGATCATGTCATCTTAAAGATCAACAGTCTTATATATCCTCTTTTTTCCTCATCCGCTTTTCCTTCTTTGTTATGTGTTTTAGATTAAAATCCAGCGAGCAAAGAAATTACTTTGGGTTGAAAATGGTATAAATTGCTGCAAGTAAGTCAATTTCTTTCAACTAATGCCAACTAATTGCTTGCTGCAAGCAGTTCTATTGGTTCGTGACAACCATTCAGAAACCCAGCATAAATATAATAAAAAGGTTCCTTAGCAGATTCTTATTTAGAAATTGGAACTCTCATCATAACTGGATGACAGGCCCGTGTGCTGAAAAGGGTTATTATTAAAGAAGCAGCCCTCCTATTAGTACCAGAAGAAGTGGTTTAACCTTTCAAGAGCCTTGGTCTTTTCTCCCCTTTCTTAACATCATCTCAAAACCTCAGAAAGGAAGCAGGCTGTGAGCGCCATTAAGCTTGATAGAGATAATTACAAGGCATAAAATGGTTCTGCCTGAAGAGCAAAGGCAGGTTAACTTCCCTTATTCCAAGAAAAGGATGCGAATCAGGGAACTGTGGCTGCTGGCTTGAAGGCTCAAACAAGGAGCATGGTGAATTCATTTATTTATTTATATATTAGATTTGTATCTCTAAGGGGCAGAAGGAATAGGCTCGGGGAACAGGAAAAAGAGAGGCAACAAGGCAGGTTATAATATAGGCGGATAAAAGAAACCTGAGTTGGAACTGAAATGTAATTTGAGAAAGTATCTCAGACCCTCAATCTTTTCTTCTCAAAGCTAAGCTGTCCCATTTCCACAGTCCCAATAAATCATTCTTTGCTTCTGGAGCCATGAATAATTTTTATCTTTGATTTATATATGTTTTTACTGAGTTTCTTGTAACAGAAGAATACACAACCACCCAGGGAGATACATCTCTAAAAAATGGGTCTTAATCTAGCTGGGGACTAGCATCAACTCAGAATTAACTGCAATTCTCTTCCCTCATTAAGGAACAAGAAGATATCTTAGTTTAGGCTAGTTATAAAGCCACTAGAAAGCAAAATAAGGCCACTGCAATTCAATTATCCCATTTTCTTCTAAAAGTATTGCTAATAAATGTTGATTCTTCACTTTGTCTCTAACAATCCGCACACTCCGTAAGATTTAAGCAACCCTAATAGGATCTCTACCACTAGGATGGGGAACATGGGAACAGAAATGTCCAATGGTATCCTCCTTGGGGAACCTTCCAGAAGCATTATCCTCTCCATTTTAAAAGATGCTTTTAGTTAGTCCAAATTAAAAGGGAAGCTAATATGCAGGAAAGCCAAAGGGTAGGCCTGCAGGATTGCTTTTTCTATATTAAAAAAACAAAACAAAACACTGAGTCACGTCGGTATTTTTAAACATGTAAAATGGTGAGTGGATGGGTCAACTCATCGTTGTGTTTATCCATTTTTTAAAAAAAAAAGGGGGGGGGAACTGGGGCAATAAGCAGCCAGAGTATCCTAGGTTGTTGATCAGGAGCAACCTGACTTTTTTGTCTTCTGCTGCGTTGGTGCATGGTGATGAGATAACCTTCCTGGCAACTGTTTTGTGAATGGGGAATTCCCTCCCAGCACATGCTCTCAAATGTCCCGAGGTATCTACTGACTTACAAACATATGCCTTGCCCAGATCTAAGGATCTTCAACTGTTTAAGGTTTCCTGGAGAAGTCCAGTCCAAAAGCCCCCACGTGACCAGATTTCTTAAAACAACCTTAAAATCTCCAGGTCTGTAGGTTTGCTTAAAGATCTCTCTCTCTCTCTCTCTCTCTCTCTCTCTCTCTCTCTCTCTCTC